>JAPYYV010012864.1:0-10107 GCA_030522625.1 Copidosoma aretas
GGGGGGGGGGGGGGAAGCGTTATTGATTCCCGCCCGATTATTGTCGTAATAGATGTTGCATCGTATAATAGAGCATACACACAAAATATGGACAAACGCGCGGTGTCTGATGTACCTGTACTTCGCGAGCCGTGAATATTATTCATCGTGCAGCCGCGTGATGAAATACGGTGGAAATACTTCACGCATCGCTGTCGGCGACGCGAAAAAGTGGAAATTCATCGTGCAGGGCGAAAAAAAAACGACGCGTGGCAGAAAGGTCGCTCCGCGAACTTTGGGGTGGGGTTTTGTTTTCAATTTTTTTTTCCACTCGATTTGTCCAGCGATCGCCGATTTATTGCATTGTTCCGACTTTTACTCGCTCGACATTGTGATACAACATCATCCCTGATGGACCGTTTTGGGTGCATGCGTGCAATCATCAAATTACGGTACACTCGCTTCGATGTGGGCCAGAAGCTTTTGACCGAATCGAACGAGCTGAAAAGAAAAAAAAGCTGTGGTACAGTAAAAATACAGTTTTTATTCAATACGTTACTGAATATACTCTACGACAACCAGAAATGGGTTTTTTTATGATTATTATTATTATTTTACAGGAACACAGCATTAAAACACACGTAAAAAGCGGAAGGACATGGTCGGGTACAACGTAATGAATTGCTGTTTTTTGCAATAATTTCGGTTGAAAAAAAGCTTTTATTACTTGCAATATTGTAACTTCAACACGATCGCTGTTTCATTATTGTTTCTTTTCAGAGCCCTCGCACGGATAACAACGTCGCTACGTGCGGGCGCAAACTCCGCGCGATCGTGTATTTCGAGTAGCGAGCGATGGAAAAAAACGAAAAGAGAAAAACCACGAATCGGGTCAAAAGTACGATCTCGCGCCGGGAAAGGCCGGCAATCCGCGGCGCTTGGCCGTCTCGGCAAAGTCCTTGGGCGCGCAGCAGTAGCTGTAGCCCATGGGAAAGATCCTCATCCCGGGGTGCGTCTCGTGGCAGAGGCTCAGCTCCTCGCACAGGCTGTAGTTGCCGTGCATGGTCCTCATGAATGGGTTGTTGACCGTTATCACGACGAGGCCCTGGTTGCTCTCGCGGTTGTACGCGTACCTGAAGAGCAGCCTCGGCACGGGCACCACCTCGCTACCCAGCTCGTCCGTGGCCATGTACACGCTCCTCTGGCGCGGGCAATCATCGCGATTGTTCTGACTACATGTCAGCGTGTGTATGTTTGCTCCGCGTGTAGCGATCCGAAACGGCGCTCGTTGTTGAGGGGAAAAGAATCGCGATGCCGATGTACGCGTAAAAATGAATTTGGAAACAAAATTTGGAAGCAAATTGAACGTACTGTATTGCATTGTCATCAGAAACAAAGTTGTGTGCGAAATTGCATCCCGATCGGATGTCGGGAAGTGCTCGAAAACTCGAGAGCAATATCTGATGATTACGCACGGATGCGAAAGCGAATTAGAGAACAGTGCGTACAAAACGCGATACCCACACGCGACGATGAATTTTGAAAAAAGTAGTTCAAAATGGGATGCAACGTTTTTGGAAAACAGTTTTTGCAATTACTGCCTTGATCAGCTGACTCGAGGGGAATCTGAGTACCCTGAGAAGATCAAGAACATTTATACAAACATTTGAACCTGGCATATCGGAGTCCAATAGGTACCGCGTTCAAGGACCAATTGATGAAACGAATGTTGTCGTCAAACACGTTCTTCCGCTCACCGAACGACAGAGTCTGCCGTCAGCCACGACGAATTGTTTCCAAAAGACAGACCTTTGACAACGATGTCTAGTTTTTTCAATATTAAGTGCGAAATTCAAGCCAAAAATGATTTTTTCACGGCTTCGAGAGAAAGAAAAAAAATTCGTACACGCGAGTACGGACCGCGTGTTTGCCCATCGGTGGCGCTGATTCGGATCACCGGCAAAAAGCGAACACGTACATCATAAGCATCGCAAAAAACGCTCACCCGTTCGCCGTGCGTGTCAGGTAGCTCGAGAGTGCCGATCGCCCCAGCCCAAACCTCCAAGCCCGATTTGGCGCCGGCCGCCAGTTTGCGAACGATCTCCGCGCTCCTGTGCCAATTACCGTTGGCGACGCTCTTCCACATCGGCATGGCGTTCGCGTAATGCTGCGCCGTCCTCTGCTGTCCCGAGTAGAAGAAATCCTGCCTGTCGACCAACAGACCTCGCACCAACCGTTCGCCGCCTATTTTTGGTCAAATGATTTTGGTCAGGTGTATGCTGCACCGGTGAAAAAAAAAACATTCATCAAAATTGCCGAATAGTTGAGGAAAGTCGGCAGGATTAAAATAATCGCTCTTTGAGGACTGCAAAATTATCCCGGTGAACGAGAATATTGGGAAAATCGGACTCTACGCTATAGTTTACCGCACCGTCAAAATTCCTATATTTGCACAGTGCCACGCAACGTTGCCCCAGTTCCACGGTAAAAATTACCGTAAAGTTTTCTCAGTGCAGTTTGGACAGCGAAAATTATGATCGGACGATTAAAAATTACTCCGCGATTTTTTAATGCACCATTGGCAGCACTGTCGATTTCACGATCGGGGCAGTCACCGCTTGGGATCGCCATAGTTATAGGTATTGGTCACGTTGTCATTTCAATGAGAGCGAGAAAGATGGCGATAAAACGTCAGTTCCAATAACCCAACTGACTATTTAATAATTCCCAACGCGGCCCAACATATTTTGCCGTACGGTGAATTATCATCCTCATCCTGCAAATTTCTATACCATGTGTACATGCGAAACAGTATTTTTCCCCGCGACTTCTGTACACAATTTTCACAATTTTCTTTCAACTCCCGCAGTGCGCGTTATTATTCACGATACGAATACGATGCAAGGCTCCCGAAGGAAATTCGACCTTGCTGGAAGATCGTGCCCTCCTCGTCGTGGATGAAATACTTGGCATAGTAGACGTTGCCCAGAATCTTGGTGAGCCTCGACAATTGGTACTTATTGTCGAAAATCTCGTCCATGCCGTCGACGTTCGATATACCGTCGAAGATGTCGCAGGTCTCGAAGTTCTCGGCCTGATGGGCGAGCAGTTTTTGCCGGTCGGCTATCGTCGGGACGATGGTCGTGTGCGCCCAGAGGGGCCGCTTCCTGCCGGGGTTCAGGTAGATCAGGTCGATCGTGGGCAGGAAGTCGGAGGGGCCGATGGCCAAGCCGATGGCCAGGCAATCGACGTTGGACGGACAGTTTGCTGGAATACAACGCGAGTGCATCAGTGGTGGTGTGTCATCGGGGTACGTGCCAACGGCACAATCTTTTTGTCTTCAATATTTTTCGAGGGAATCGACTATACTTTGAGGGAGTTTTTATTGCGATGCTTCCACGTTGCAAAATCCCCCGTGGAATTGAACAATTTTTCGTGTATAATTTACGGTATTTTTTTTGTATCTCTATGGTTTTTTCGTCGGGATACACGACATATAATCGATTAAAGCAACGCTTATAGTTATTGTTGTTTCAAAGCCGTCCCGAGGGACACGAGAAATTTCCAAGTCCGTGGGAAATCCACGTGGAAATTTTTCCTCGTGGAATACCTAATGGAATTCCCATGACAAGTCGCACGTGGAATTTTGCAACGGGGTTACAGCTAACCCTTGATCAAAGATAAGTTTAAGTTTGGTTAGTTCTTTCAAAAATTTTCAATAGCACATTACGACAAAGTAAAGTTGTATCTTCTTTCCGAGTAGTCTGTATACGATTTTTTTTCTTCATCCGATGAAAATGGTGTTGAATGGTACAAAATGGCAAATGAGTTCTTCAAAAGTAGTAAAGTATAGCAATACTACTCAATCAAACGGGACTATGGGACACTTTTAACTCTGAAACAAGGGAGAAAAGGTAGTACTTCCAGCAGGGGTATGGTAAAAAATAAGTTTTTACACCCCACTCCGCTAAATTGACGGTAACATTCGTTCCGCCGTATTCTTTTGACGTGAGAGTGTGCGAAAAGGAAATTCCGTGTTCTAACCGAAAAGCCGAAAAAAAAGAGTCGCATTAGCGCACATCACAAGAGGAAAAAACCTCGTTCTCAGCTCGGGTGACAATATGCGCGGATTGTATCCAAGACATACCTTACTATAGTGTTCTCTGCGTGCGGAACTACAGAATATCACTGCATTGTGATGCACAAATGAAAATTAATCAAAAGAACCAAAGACGCGTTTGTAGAAAAATTGCTAATCAACGTTGACCATTTTCACACAATCGATGCATATAGCTGCACTGATTACAATGTATTTTGCAATTTAATCATGCAGAGGTCGGATATGTGGAAATCAATGATGCGATCTCCAGTTGACAGGCAACAAATCCCTGGATCAAACAAACCTTTTTTCTCCCTGCTCAGGTACTTGGCCCCCTGTTGGCCGTCGCACGACAGTTTCTTCCTCCCGCCGCAGCTCAGGGCCTGGGAGCGGCTGCCGCACTCGAAACGCACGAGCTCCCTGTCGCTCAGCTTAACGGTCGACGGCGACGACGATTTCGGGTAGACGAAGCTCGTCGGTTTCCTGCTGGTCACGAGAACGCCGCCCTCGGACTCGCTCAGGTCTTTCTGCACGTCCAGCGCGCAGTCCTGGCTTCCTGAGTTTGCGGGATTCTTTTACGGTCGTTTCAACTGGGCCGAGGAATTCGCAAGAACACACGGCGCAACGCTGGCCGTATAATATACTTACCGACGACTGAGCTGGCGGTCGAAATGAGGAGCAGCAGCAGCAGCAGCAGCAGCGCGCCGCGACGGCGATCGCTCCCGTTCGACGCCATCGCGCCGAGTGTCTCTGGCGCAGCGGCACCAGGGGGACGGGGAAAAATTCTCAGACGCATTTTTCCTCTGTTGTGATGATCATGTTCGACCGGGCGAGTGTGCCTGTTTTACACGGAACGACGTGTCGAGTGCCGGAGATGGGCAGGGCGATGGTGTTTTTCCTCCGTGTCTCGTCCTGGTTCGGAATCGCGGTTTGCCGCGATGTTTGTATTTTAACGGGAAATGTTTTTCAGCGAGGAAAACAAAAATCTCTTCAACCGCGTCGTAGTTGGGATAATCGCTCTCGATCATCGTCCACAGCCTTTGGAAACTTTTTTCAGGGTACAAAAGAAACATACAAACCCGATGGCTTGTGTGCCTTGGGTTTACCCTGGTCCTCGTTCTGGTCCGGAGTGAAAACATCCAAAATCAGCTTGTGTTTTGTAAACGTCGCGGAAAACATTATAACGGTAGATTGAAGGGAAACAAAATTTGGCTACTTCATAGAGGAAGTTTTGTATCGGTTAAAAAAAATTTTGTATAAATACGTTAGAAATGTCTTACACAGTGTCTAGAATGAAAAAATACTATTTTTAGATAAAGTCTCTCTCTCTCTGTGTGTGTGTGTGTGTGTGGGGGGGGGGGGGGTGTGCAATCAGTCATATCTCAGGAACCCATCGGTAGAAATGATTCTCGGTTTAGAATTATTGTATTCTTATCCTTATAGCGGCTCGGAAAAAAAAATTTTAAGTTTTATAAGTAAGGTTTTTATAACGATTTTTATGGTCAAAAAAAGTTTTTTTGTACGTTTTTAAGAGTGAAAAAAAATTCTAAATAGTAACATCCAATAGAGCTTCAAAATAGCTCTATCTTCCACTTTGAACCATCTTGATAAGGAATTTTTTTTATTTTTATTAAAGAAATACTAAGATTTTTGTGGAAAATCAGACATATCTTAAAAACCCTTTGAGTGATTTCGATGATTCAAGGTTGAAAATGTTTTTTTTTTTTATTTCCTTTTATCGGTTTAACGAAAAAATTAAAGTTTCATACCTCATTAAAATTTTTACAACGATTTTCTTTGTCCGAAACGCCGTTTTTTGCTACTTGTATAGGGTAAAAAAATTAAAATTCGATTTCCTTAATAGTTGTATCTGATAGAGCATTAAAACAGCTTAATTTTAAAATAAAAAAATTCTTTCTTTTACGTTTTGTCGTTTTTTTTATTAAAGAACATCTACAATTTAGTTTCTCTTGAAACAGTCATATCTCAGAAACCCTCCAAATGATTTCGATGATCCAGGGCTAAAAATGTTTCTTTTTATATCCTTATATATAGGTTCACAAAATGATTTGCCGTTTCATACCCTATCAAGGTTGTTATAACGGTTTTTGCTGTTTTTGGAGTGAAGAAATTTTAATGTGATTTCGTAAATAGTTATATTCTATAAATAATTAAATAGCTTCATATAATACAATGATGTTTTAGCCACAGGATATTCATATCATGTACATCGATTTCAGTAATAAATGCTGATTATTTGTTCAATCGTTTTTAATTCAAAAAAATTTTAACTACATTTTTCGTACTATTCGGGTAAAAATTCTAATTTTATTTTCAAAACAATTCCGCATCGTTAGGTACGAAGACAGCTTCTTTTCGCATTTTGAATCATTCTAATATCTTTAATTTATTTTTTTTTTATCTAAATAATTGCAGAAGAATATTGTCGAGGAAAGCGTGCTAATCTATTGGCAGTGGTTTTTTATCGTTCGTACCGCATCTACGAATCATGTTTGAGCAATGTACAAAAAAAAACATACAAACATGACGATGACGTTAGGTTTACTCTGGTCCGAAGAAAGAAATGCTCAAAATGAGCTTTGTGTATTTTTAATTTTCAGCTGAAATTTTATCAGTAAATTAAAAGAGCTAAAATAAATCATTTTCCATACACTTTGTTGATCATAATTTTCTCTGCTGTTCAAAGCAACGTGTACCATGCACCATGTAACTTATCCGTGAGATTTACACGTCAGCATTTATCCCTGAAATCGGCGGCGCGGCAGAGGTATGTAAAGATAAAACAAAAGGTCTCTTCAGTGAAAGGAAGCGGCATCGGGATAGGCGGGCAGACCGAGGGCCCGGGCGACGGGAGCGAAAGCCTCCAGGCTGCAGCAGTAAGTGTAGCCTCTGCGCACGCTGAGAAAGTCCGGATAGAGTTCCTGGCAGACGTGCTCTTCCGGGCAGAGCAGCAGGTCGGGGGTGATCCCGTGGACGAGATGGGGATCGTTGACGGTGATCAGGACCAAGCCTAGGTGCCGGTGATGGTCGTAGACGTACTTGTACAGCAGTTTCGGGACTGGGATCAGCAGTCGGCCTGTACGAATTGGCATACGTGTTTTATGTGGATGATGAAAGTTGCTGCACGAGGACTGCCCTGTACCGATACATCGGTCGATTGGATATGAACATGTTGTGTGACTGAAATTTGGTGACGCTTGATCAAAAGTGATTTTTACAAGACATTGCCCATCGTTACCATGAGTATATCGTGAAATGGAATTGAATGGTTACCGATAATTCACCGGAATCAGCCCTCCACAGATTACTTATGCATGAAAAATGGATGAAAATAATTGCTGTCTGAAAACTAATGTACAGTTGGTACATTGCAGTTAATTTCCCAACATAAATTTTTTAACTGCCAATAAAATGTTAACATAGAATCACATATGATTATTTATTGAGTTACAAAAATGTTTATTCATAGACAGTTTGCTGTTAGTTGTTAAAAAACAAAAAATGAATAAATCCCGAAGCCCACTCCGCTAGCATCAAAGTGCGAAGTACCATGTGCAAAACTACCCGAAGTCTCTTAAAATACCCCAAAAAAACCCAATCGACCGACCATAGTACCAGCTCTGTTGGAAAAAAAAAAAAGAAAGAAAAGCCCACGTATTTGTTTACGATTTTCACACGCATCGCCCTCCAATATCGCTCATCTTTTTTCCAACAGCGAGGACATGCAGCATCCCGAGTCACCTGCCGACCTCGCGCGTCCTCCGCCAGGTATATCTTCCTCGGACGGCCCCTGCGATCCGGCAGCTCGAGCACCCCCACGGCCCCGGACCACACGTCCAGCCCGGCCGGCGAGTCGGCCGCCAACTTTCTCACCACCTCCCCCGCGAGCTCCCAATTGCCCGCGGCGACGCCCTGCCAGGCGGGAACGCTCGTCTCGTAGAACGACGCGGCCAGCTGCTGCGCTCTGTAGAACAGGTCCCGCTCCGAGACCAGCTGGCACCCGGTCAGGAAGGCCTCGCCTGCGGAGTGCAAAGGGAAAATTTTTGTCCCCACCCCCGTCTTTGGCTCGGTCCAAAGGGGGGGAGCACGGGTCGATTGGTAATTCCCATCGCAATGCTTGTCCATGCGATGTGATGTTGCCATTTGGAGCTCGATGCTTCGAATAGGGGTAAATGACCCGATTACTCGTGCGCACTCGTTTTCTTGTCGGCTGTATTAATATTATCAAAATAACAATTTACGATTCCCTGCCATCAATCCAACTTTAAATAATTTTTCTGGTCACTCAATTGTTCGTTATACACGAATATTGAAACAAATATCTTGTTGCATGTATTGCTACGCACCTACTTAATCACTGCGCACCAAATACTGCGCACCTAATTTACACATTTGAAGGGCTATTTGTTTTACAAAGGTATACCCTATACATTTTTCATATGAAAACTTTCTCTTTTAATTACAAGTTCGTTTATCTCGAAAAAAAAACACAGAAGACCATCTTTCGTGCGAAAACGTGAACAGACTGTTGTTGAGGTTAGGAACGCGTCTACTCGAGAAAGTTTCTGTTGGAATGGAGAAAAAGTTGTTTTGATGGAACCGTCGTCAACTTGATACCACTGCAAATTTTTATTAAAATCAGTATTTGGCTGCAAATTTTCTGAAAATTGTAACTTACGATTATGATATTTTGTTCTAAGGACTGTTCAGACGTATGGAATATTTTAAAATAGGTAAATCCTGTAATTATATCAAAGTGTGCAGTAATTGGGTCATTTACCCGGGGTAGATGTTTGTGGCGCGGGCGAGTTCGGGCGCATCGTCGTAGATCTGTGAAAACCTTCAATCACGATACACGTTTGTATGATTACATCACCTGCGCCCATCGCGCTGATCGATTCCGAGTATAATTTAGCTTTATTGAATTAAAATGGCCATTTTCAAGGATGGATTATGTAGAGCGATCGATCCGCGTTCGGAGGAGATTACTCGTGTGGAACATCGAGACGCGAGTTACATTGAGAATATCCTTTCGATGAGTAAGTACCGCTATACACCCAGATCACGCTTGCCCATTTTTTTCAAAATTATACCATCAACAGTAGAAGCCGCCTCTCTTGAACCAAATCAGTGGAAATTCGGTAACTTTAGACGTCGCTTACACGTTCCTGCACCAACGTTGGATCTTTAATTTGTTTACCGATCACCCATCAATCGGTAATCAACGACTGATCAGTTTTCCTATCTTAAAGTTTTGATGGCCTCAAAGTGAAGCCTCTAAAAGTGGTTTCGTCGTGTGTGATTGGTCGAGACTGGCCAAGAGTGGGTAGATTCGAAAATTAAATCATGGTAAGTAAAAAAAAAACTCGATTCAAATTATGAAAAATTAACTTTAGAAATCATGAAGATAAATTTTGGATCAACCGGTGGGGGTTGGCGCGCGGAGCCGCCTATAGTATCATTAAATTTGAGACTACACGCTGATGGCCAACGTCCAAAGTTTCGCCGGCAATCGGTGGAATTTCACCGATGATTCTCAGTCCAAGAGAGGCGTTGTAGACATCACACAATCATATCAAAACGCCCAAGCTTATCTTTCGCGCGAAAACCACGCGCCCTCACCTGTCCTCGAGACATACTCGTCGGCCAGCAGCGGGTCCTCGAAGATCCGCGCGAACCGCCGGCTCTGCTGGCAGCGCCTGTACACGTCGGCCACGTCCGCGCGCGCGTCCCGGAACAGCGGGCCCATCCTGAGGGCCGTCGCGGCCCGACCGGCCTGCCGGACGCCTATGGCCGGGCGCAGGTCGACGCGGGCCGCGAGGACCTGCAGCGTCCCGGCGTCGATCGCGATCGGCCCGATCGTCGGCAGGCGGTCGAGGACGCTCAGCCGGAAGCCGATCTCCATGGCGCGGACGGTGGCGGGCGAGCAGCGAGCGCGGGACGTTCGGACGAGGGGGGCGGGCTCGCGCGAGCAGCCGATCTCGCGGAAGTTGGGCACGTCCTGGGAG
>JAPYYV010012865.1:0-23224 GCA_030522625.1 Copidosoma aretas
GCGATCACAACAGTCCCTCGGGCGTTGCTTCGCAAACGCCCTCGGGCCCAGGGATCGCCCTGGCGACATGCGCCACCAGGTACGAAATATACTAATTCAACGCGTAACCATTTTCGGTTCGAATCAATGGATACATCGGATATTATAAAACACACGATGAAAAATCTGTAACCTTATTTAGAGGGAGTTGTAGATGTATGCCGATACAAAGTTCGATGTTCCGTCCGTTTTCCTAGTCTCGGACTTGACTGCATGTATACGGGTAAAGCCTGCGTGCAATGGTCAATCAGGTCAATCGAATCTCGGGACGACGAGACTACTGCGTTTGCACGTAAATTATACATAAAATAGTATACAGTAATGGTTCTGGTAGCGACACAGTGTTCTGGTGGTGGCGTGGCCTGTGGTGATTGTGGGCGCAAAAAAGGCCGGCTCGTGTGTGCGCACACGAGCTATCCTGGCCGGCCGCGCACGATTATTGGCTCGCGTCACGATAATTTCGGCGCCGATGTTGCTGCCTCGTGGTATCAGGAAAAATTGTTGTCACCAGGTCAAGGCCATGCTCGGGCTTATCCTGCTCATATCCTCTTGTACTCTTTCACGCGCCTTATAGCTTTGGCTTCCATTGCTATCCATTGGAATAACATTTTTTTTCATGTAGTCGTACTTTTTCTTATAAATTTCTTACAAAATCATATTGTATGACTGTTAATTGTCACTATCTAAATGTATACAATTTATACAACGTAATATTCCAACAATTTGGAACCATTGCTTCAAAACAAAGGCAGCACCTGTAGGTATACAACTTGGCTTGCGTAATCTAATTCCGCGAAGTGGTTTCATCTTCACTTGCGTAACAGTATGATATATGTACGCGCACATACATCTATACAGAGTCTCCTTACCCATTTGTGCTTGGCGAATCGCTGACATTCGCCAGCTGTGATCTAATACACGTATATATTATACAGGTACATCTAAAATACATGTTCTCTATTATAATATAATACCTACTTGATATCCGTGTATGGCGCGCAGATATTGCGATTTTCGTATCTCTCCAAACTCGTACGGGCAAATTGCCCTCTGTCTCTCGAGTTCTCGACTATTTCCGTATTCGAACTTTGTTGCGCTGTATATACTATACTGTTTCGCCTTTAACGTAACTTGTACCTGCTGCTTATACTCATCGGAGACGGTGAATAAATATACGCTTGTGTCATCACGACAATAAATTATTCGGTGCAAAATAGTCAAAAATAATTTCACCAAGTCCAGAAATTCTTTCGATTGAATTCGAACGACCTGTATTTAGTTCCTTTTAGGACAATTAAAAATAAAGCACTTTGCGTTTGAAATTTCGACGGATGTCGAAAATAAAACAATCAACGGTACACTGAATTTTTATCAGTGCTATTTCCAACGACGCTCAGGTCAACGAAATTGCTGAAGGGCGACGACTATTATAGTGTTCCAATCAGTGTCACCTGAATACATTCAAAAAATATATGCATGTTGCATGAACTCAATACACAATATATATCCGTCAGATATTCGATGGACAACAGTTTACTGGTATCTATTGATACTTACGTTCACGATCGCGGCTGTTTTTTTTACGCTCTCGTTGGCCCAATCGCCGTTGGATGAAAAAGCATCAGTGTTTTTGCCGCAGATTTAAGGTGGATCGTCATTATTTTCGAACTTTCCTCAAAATTTCGCGAGCTCGTCGAATATACAGGTACACTAGAGCTAGAATCTCGCTGTATCCCTTTTTTTTTTGTCTCACAACACTTCTCTGCCGACGAGATCTGGCGCCACTTTAGCCCGCTCCTCGTAACTTCCGAGCACACTGCGCACACAAGCTCAAAAAACTGCAGCCTCGTCCCGTCGTAACGACGAAGCCCTCGAATATAAATATGTACACGTGTACGCGAAATACAGCTCGCGACAAGACACCGGCTTCACGGTGTTCACTCGCGCGGCCAGGATCACCAGCTCTAGACCCGCACATCAGGCTCGTGGCCATTTCCACCCCCCCTCCCCAAAGCGGCGATTTTAATTGTAAATTTTACACGAAACGAGCCGAGCTAACGAGGGTTCCGAGGGTTCCGGGCTCCTGCGAATCGATAAATTTAAATTCAATTCAACCTCTCCCTCTACATGGACACATGCTCGACTTTTGTGTGGTACCTACACTTTGTGTTTTATACGTATGATGTGGGCCACAAGCCGTTACAGTTTCAATAAAATTAACTCGACACTCTTTCCAGCTCTTGCCAGCTGTATAACAGCTGTACTATCACTTGATCGTTACAGCTCGGAGACTTGTAGCACGGTTGTGTCGAAAGCACAGGACCAAGTTGATGTTCGGCGGAAAATGTTTTAGCGCGAATATCGAATAAAGGAACGACGAAAAATTCAAAACGTTTCCATCAGCCTACTAACGGACTATACGGGGGTCCAATCGAGCGCGATCGAGTTCTAGTTCGACCGTCGTAACGCGTGCTGGAAATCCAAAATGTAACATAAAAATAACTTTACAGATACATGTGATGTGACTGTCAAACTCGAATTCGATCGCGTGATTGTATCGATGCACTCGATTGGAGCCCCAGCGATTAAATAGCGTGCACTCATATAAGATGTATGTTTTTGCCTTTGACTGCACTTTACGTTCTGTCTTCCATTTATCTAGAACTTTTTATTCATCTTCTTTTCGTTATACTATACCAAGCGCGGCACTCCTTTTTTCTCTCGGCACTTGCAAGTACAAGAAGTGCAAGAATCAACAACAATATGATCCATCAACAACAATTCGTGTCGAGCCTGATTCCCGCACTCGCGGCTGGCGGTAGTCGAAAATTCACCTGACGTCACCCCCGCTTTGATCAAAATCACCGGGCACAAGAGGGTGAAAAGGAACAGAGCACGCGGCGCACGAAATTCCTCAACCGAGTCAAGATCATTGATTCTCAAAGAGGCAGCCGCTAGACCGAAAGGGTTATCGGTTATAATGTGTCGCAAACTCCAGCCACCCCCCGCCCCCCCAGCGTCGCGCGGCGGTTGCGGCGGGTGGCTTTTATTTATTTCCATTTCAGGCGGGCTCGTGAATAAATTTCACGCCCGAGCGTTGGCGCTCGGTCGGCTCGGGGAATTATTTTGTCCGGCCGCGCGGCGAAACGTCGTCCCCGCGCCTTTTTCCGCCTCGCGCGCTGAATTTGCGGGTTTATTTACGTCCGCGCGCACGGATCCGATGCCTCGTCTCGTTTTATTTTCAGCCCCGGGTAATAATCGTCCCGCCGGTCGCGCTGCCCGCGAATATGGTGATTTTCGGACGGTAAAAAAGTCGTCGGCCGATTTTTCCCGCCTCTCGCTTTTGTCGCTGGGATGTATCGTTTGCGCGCGTGGAAATCGAGCTCAAAGGGGACAGAGTGCGCGACATTGGCGCGTTCGTTCGCGGGGAAAGATAATTTCGCTCGTGTTGAGGAAACTGATGAGCGAAAAAGACTCGGGAGAGGGGGTATCAAAGAGTTTTTTGCGTTGGTGATAAAGTTGTTGGGGAGCGTGCGTTATGAAATTTCGTTCGGTACGGAATACAAGTTTCGATAGTCTATGAAGCTCTCATTAGCTGTTCACCCATCCTACAACGATCGTGAAAAAAAAAACAAAAAAAACAAACATAACAAACTTATGTGATGAATGTTTCTTTGTGCAGGGGTGATATTTTATCATACGTCGTTCATTTCGAGATGATACTTCGGTGACTTTTTAATCGTACCAACGCTCATTCATGAACAAATCAGGTGTAGTTTACTTTTAGAATCGTTTGCGAGAGAACTAGTTGAAAACGTATCGTGAAAAACTTCACCCATCGCGTGAAACGACCCAGCGGAGTAAGACCTTTCGCTGTAAATTTTTCCCTGCACGCGTATACATATACCGAAAGCGGAAAAGGCAAACTACCCGCAAACCAGTTTACACTTGTCCCGTGACCATCTGTAATCTTTCAAATTGAAGCGTGTTATACAAATACAACTTCGCCAGCGAATTCTCGTTACCATTCGCGCAAGTACAAAACTTGTGTCGTGCCACCGTCGTCGTGTCGTGCAGGGACTGAGGAACAAAACTTCAGCATTTCCATTCCCCCTCCACCCACAACTTCGCATTCTTATAAACTAGGTGAAACATGTGTTGAGAAAAGATCGAATAACGAATCGTTCCACGAGTTTGTACATCCGGCCGATGGAAATGTTCGTTCAGCCTTCTTCGATTTTACTAAACTTTTCTCTCGCTGCCCTGCAAACACCCTCGCCAGCAATCAACTCGGACCAACAACAACAACAACAACAACAACACCGCCACCGCCACCGAAGGCAATCCCCCGCGACGCGGCAGCGATCCGCTCAGCCTCCAATCGGCCAAGACTTGCGCATTATACGCGTGTACACGCGGCCCAAGCTAGCGAGCGACCGGCAGGCGCATTATACGAAGGAGGCTAACCAGAAAGCCCCACTTTGCTGCTCCTCGAATCCCGGCTAAACTGCGGAATTTATATTGTCATTGCCATTCCGGGCGGCGCGCGCCCGCTCGATACACCACCTGCGCCCTCCCCTCGCCCCTACCGCGGCGGGGGGTAAACATTTTTAAAAGTCAAATGAAGCCGCCAGCGCCGCCGCTCTGTGTATAATACCTGTGGGTGGGGGCACCGTTGTACTCGTAGTCGTCGTCGATGAAAATCGATATCCTCGAGGGGGCGCGAGAGGGGCGCAGGGCTCCCCGCGAGTCCGCGGTCAATCGCTCGTGCGTATGTAACTGTACTTTCGCGACGCTTTTTCGAGCCGCGCGCCACGAGTCGCCTCCCGAGTCGCGAGACTTTGCCATACGCATACGTACAGCTGCACGGGGAGAAAGAAGCTTGTATAGCCTCGGAGTTGTACTCCGCGCTGCCTCTATAGGGCCAGGGGGGGGGGGGTGTCTAGCTCGTTCGGGGGTGCGTTTCAGCTGAAACTTTTTGTACGGGCGCGACGATTCCGCCCAACAGTTTCGTATGCATAAAAATTATTAGACATTGACGAATAATTATCGACAACCAATGTCAACGCTTAATTTTTCAAATCCTGTTTCACACACCAAAATATCCCGTTTTTCGTGAAATTTCACCTTAATCTAGTCATTTCGATGTTTATTATTATATTATATACTCATATTATATATACTTGTACGTTATTAAAAATTACTCTATTTAAGTTTCAAGTAAAAAATATGTCTTAGTACTCACGAAATATAATATACTTATTTGTTACTCTGCTGTTGATCGCTTACTGCTTGGTATAATAGGTACGTGTTCACTCGACGAATGACTATATTACACTGTTAGCTTAGTCAGCTGAGTGAGTCAGTGGTCAGAGAACTCGATGAGCTGCGCACTGTATACTGCGCAATGAGATGCGCACCAAACCAGATGCTCTGCTAACAGTGTGAATCAGTCATTCGTCGAGTGAACACGTATAGTATTGTACGGGAGCAGCAAGCGATCAACAACAGAGGAAGAAATAATCGTAAGTAGATTTATCTTACACTTGAAACTTAAATAGAGTAGTTGTTAATAACGTATGCGTATATGATATAATAAAATAAAAGTTCATATAACAATAATGTCTTCATGTTCAGCTGTTTTATCATATTTATAATGTACACATGAATCACAGTTGAAAATTTTGTGTAGTTTGCTATTTTACACTTATTATTCGTAAAAATTACACAAAATGTGTGTATAAGATATGAGTACAACGGCTGAATAACACAAGTTTTGTGAACTTTTAACACGAAATTCATATAAAGTACAATTTACCGAAAGCGTGTGCAGTCTTTTCAATTTCAAACAGAATTTTTCTGTTCATAAGTGAACAGATTTTGAACAGCGACAATGCAATACGTATCCGCTCCGATTATGAAGGATTTCCCCCAAGTCTTTCGAATCGGGTACAATTGCAGAAAAATGCGGCCAACGTATCGGTCACTTGCGAACCGTACGACTCTGCAGCGTATAAGGAGAGCGTCCGCTGGCGTCTGACGCGGGAGAGACACCACCACGGCATTATACGCCGGCTCGTCCGGCATTCCGTTTTCGAGCAGTTTAGAGAGCGCGAGCGCAAGTAGGTCAGATGCGGAGAGATCAAAAGCCGCTGTACGTGTACGGGACAGCGGTAAAGAGTAGACAGCTTGCACGCATTGCGCAGTCGGTAGAACTGCATCAGGGGCTGCAGGCGCCAACAAAAGGCATGTCGCATAATGCAGCGTCCGAGTGTCGTCAAACGCTATGCGGGTACTTTCTCTCTCTCTCACTCTCTCTGTTCTCTCCTCTGATTTCCGTAGTACATTCACGCGTCGCGTTTGCAAGTATATTTATTTCATCGCGCGTATCTGCATTGTGATGATTGCGGTATCACGGAGAGGAAGGGGAAGCGGCAGAACTTTCGAAAAATCGGGAGAGGACGAGGCAAGGTGGGAAAGCGCCCCGATGACTCACGCGGCCGGGGGATGTCCCGGGGCAGAACCGCGAGGAATGGAAAACCGATACGACCCCCTTCAAGGTTTCCGCGCGCGGTTGGCTCCTCCGACCATTTTCCTTGGTTTTTGTTTCCCACTCCCGCCGCGAGTCCGCGGTTCCCCTTTGTATACACCCTTTACCTTCCTGCACGTCCCATCTACGCGCGGCTGATCCTGCATTCCCCTTTCCCTCGGCCACTTTCAGGGGCCACGCGGAGGATCGGAGTGTCGTCGTGACTTCCGAGCCACTCGCGCGGATAATGCAAATGTTTATCCCCCCCCCCCCCCCCCCCGGCGGGGGGGGGGATTATCGAGCTGCCCCGGGATTACGGACTTGCCCCCCCTTTTATTTCAAGTACCCACGTACACACGCACACTCTTCCGTCCCGGCCTGGCCTTTTTAGCCGGATCCGCACACTCTCCTGTTCCGGCAGGCGCGCATCGTCGATCATCCGCGACGCGAACTCGGAGCGGGGGATTTGGAAAAACATTTGCTGGCATTACCCCCGCATATTACAATGGGAGGGGGGGGGGGGAACAACCACGCAGAGCTAAAAGCTGCTGTAAAGGTGGGGGTGGGTACTACCTCCGAGCGCCTTTCGATGTGCTCTCCGAAAGAATCGAGGGCACCTTCCGGGGAGACAAAAAGACACAACACACGCGAGAGAAAAGCCTTCCAGGGCTCGAGACTTCTGGGGGGAGGGGCACTCGAAGTTTAAATTGCACTTGGAGTTCGGAGCGCGTATTAAGTCAGCAGTCAGTCGTGAGGGGGTTACGGGCCATAGCTCTTCCGGAAACTTTTACCGGGGCGTTTTGCGCGCCACATACCGACACTCGGTGCCCCCCCCCCCCCGCGCAAGTTCCCGCGCTCGCATTATACCTGTATCAATAATCGACTCATGTGCGATAAAATTACTCTACTGCTGTGCATAAATGTTGTAAAAAAAACGTGTTGCAGGACGAGGGCATGAAGCGCCGGACTAATGCAGTGGCGAAAATACGTGCGCATAAAGTACGGTGGTCGAGTCGGTGTCGATCAAGGACGGGAGGAGCCGGAGGAGCAGGAGGAGCAGCAGCAGAAGAGAGGCCACTGCAGGGAGAAACGAGGAGGCGGAGCAGGACCGGAGCGGCGCCAGGAGCGGCCTCTGCTGCGGGTGGAACGCGCGTTGCAGCCGCAGGGGGACGCCAAGGGGGGGGCGACGATAACCACGACGACGGGGTTAAACAACAACGTCCAGCAGCAGCAGCAGCAGCAGCAGCTGCACTCCCTTATCTGGCCCTCGCCGGGGCCTCGGCACCAGCTGCAGCTACGGCGTAGCAGCAGCGTCGCAGACATGCTCTGCTGCGGGCGCAGAAAAGTAAGTCCCTCTTGCTTATAACTTGCCGTCCAATTTTCTAATGATTCTGTAACTTGTACGTGCGATGAGCAGAGACCATTAGAGTTATCAGCGAGCTAGTTCTACCGGGGGATGGGGGGGGGGGGGGGGGGCCGATGCGACTGGGGGGGGGGCCCGAAATTTTTTTCGCGCCGTACGAATGGAAATTCTGGCTCTCGCCTGGCGCAGCGCCGAGAACGATCTCGCCCCGATATTCGCTGAACATTCCGAGTGCTCTTCCCGGAGAACCACCTATCCCCCCCTGCAACTGGATATTCCTTTTGTCACCCCCCCCCCCATCTCTCGGCCCGCCTCCGTACAACCGATGGAAATTCCATTGGCTTCGAACTCCTCGCCGGCTCTTGTACTTTTCGCGCGGCGCCTCTCTCTCTCCTCCTCTCTCCTTCGTACTCGCGCGCATCATACGTACCCTCGAAAAAGCACAGGCAGCATCGCCCACGCGATAATCCCCGGCGGACAAAAGGAAGAGGCGCGTATCGATATCGATTTCTCCCCCATCTCCACGCGTGCATGCGTGCCGGGGCGCGTAGAGTCGGCGCGCGGCGGAGGGGCGGAGGGGAAGAGCGGGGCTGCGAGATTCCGACGCGCGTGTGGGCCGGGGAAGAGGAAGAAGAAGGGGTGCCGAGCTGGAAAGCCGTAAAGTAGCTCTCCGCGGTTATTTTCCATCTCCCGCCTGGTGCGCCCCTTTTTTACTCGCGCTGCGCCTATATATGTATATCATGTACCAGTACACCCATCGGGAATTCCAATCGGCCGTACTGCACGAGCGCGCGCGAGTATACAGTACGGCTGCGGAGCTCACATGTCCGCCGAATTATCCGAGCCCGTCATCCGCGCTCGTTGTCGCGCGCGACTCGATCGCGCCGAAAGCGACGGGCCGTTGCGGATTTCACCGCGCATGACGCGCGCATCGCCGGCGTGCACCCTCGATTCCCGTGTACATGGTACGTCGTCGATCGTTTGGCCTCCACACCACCGGCGACGTCCTCCCTCCCCGCGTCACGTTATAATATACAGGCGCGACTTTTTTTATCTCCCCAACTCGAGCATCGATCCGGCCGACCGCGATCCGGCGGCATTTATTTTTCACGCAAAACGTACGGCGCGATGAAACCCGTACGTCCATTCGCGTTGCGCTGAGCATAAATCAGTCAGGGTGACCCGCATGAAACATTACGCGTTCGCGGTAAGCGAATCACCGGGTATATTACCATCGTCATCATCACCGTTCGAGGGTTTTTCGTAGAAGCGCGCGCGCGCGCGCAATTCAGGCAGGCCGGAGCTTGAATTTTTAAAACCGCAGCCAACTGTACAACGTATATGGTCTTCCCCCCCGGCTGGTTTTTCCCGAATATCGACGCGCGCGGCGATCGATCCTCGTAATACCTACGTGTGATCACGCGACGGGGCTCGATATAGTTTTTACCCCCCGTTGGGCGAAAAAGCACCCGCTTCTCGTCCCTATTATATGCACTACCCTCGTAACAGCTGCCGATGCGGCCGCGGTATAACGCACAGCGGACTGTGCGCAGGCGGCAGGTGTTTGCTCCTGTGCCGGGTGCATCAGCCGCTCTCCCGGTTTCCACGGGACAGGAGATGACATTTCGCGCGCTTCCGCGAAAGCTCTTTACGACGACCCCCCTTACCGTACGAACGCACGCGTGTACGCGGGCGCACTACTGGCACGAATTCGCGTCGCGTTTGTGCACGTATGTACAATACGTACGAGCTCTCGCCGCGGATCCCGACCGAATGGGCAGCAGTCCGTGCGACCGCGGCACGCGAGCCGGAAGTTTCGTAAAATACCCCCCTCTCGGGCTCCCTCGCGCTCGCTCGAGTGGACTCTGCTACAACTGTTCCGCGTAAGTGTGCGGACCCGCACCTGCGATCCATCGGCCGAACAAACAACGGCGGCTCCCCTATTTTCGCGGAAGACATCGATTTTACGACCTTATACGTGTGCCACGTACGTATATATACATATACGCGGGGAAAAAATGACGGGGATGAGCGCGGGGGGGGGGGGGCCCTGGCACGCCCGGCCGGATGATTTTATTTATGGCCGGTTTTTCCTTCCCCGGTTCGGGTGGACCGAGTTTTCCGGGTGGAACGAGAGGTATGTGTGTGCAGGGGTACAGCCGTAGCTCATCCGCGGACGATTAATTTCCGATGTTGGCGGGGGTGGCGATGCTGGGGAACGTCGAGTCGGAGGGATTTGATCGTTGCGCTGTTTCAAGTGATCCGGGACCCTTTGTCCGTCTGTGTTGGAATAACACGTAGCGAGTTGTACGCCCCTCGGCCTAGCGAATAATAAGTAAATGCTTCGATTAACGATGAATCGATGCTGGATTAGCTCATAATCAGCGGCCACTGCAGCGTGAGGTGAACCAAAGTTTTTGATGCATATAATATAGAGTGTGTTCTGGGGGAAAGTAAATATAGACGACAATGATTTTTCAGCGCACCCTTTGAGGGTGTGTGCACCGCCGATGCACCGTGCAAGTAGCCGTGTATACATGTATAATACGTCGAACGAATCAGGACGCGACGTATCGGAAAATCGATGAATCGCGTAGGGACGAGGTACACTGTATTTGTACCCGTAGCCAACGAAGGGTTATTGATGTACTCACTCTGTACGTATATGTATACATGTATAATGGACGTGTGGGAATAGGGAGCTTGAGGGGGTAGGGGGTGCGGGATCGATTCGACGATTGGCTTTTTCAGCAATGTTAATTGAATCACAGGAATGTATACATTTTGTGTTCGCATACGTTCAGGACATTCCAATCGATCCATCGAAATACTGGATTCGTTCGTCATTTTTCACCGTTTCGTCGTTACGGAGAAGAAAAAAAAAAACAACAAACAACGAACCATCCGAAAACTCTCATCTCGCGGCGAAGATTCAATTTTCGCCGGCTCGTATATTACACGCGTAAAACAATACACTGCAGCCACTGCACGAGCCGAGCACCGTGCTTAACGCAAGCTTCAAAAAGCGCCCGGACCATATACACCCCCGTAACCCCGGCCCCGCGCACACGGACCGAGTAGAGGGTCGGTCTAACGATCCGAGTTATCGCCGGCCCGCGTCCGACCGTACGCCGAGCAGCACCACTGGCTGAGATACCGCCCGGCGGCATGGACTCCCCCTCCCTGTGTACCGTTATAATTACGAACCGGCGGCGGGCGAATTATTCAGAGCCCGCGGAAATCGTTCCCCCGGACTCTGTGTACACTCGCGTCGCGCTGCTCTCGCCCCCCCCCCCCCCCCCCCCCGCCCCCCCCCCCACCCCCCCCCCCCCCCCCCCCCCCCCCCCCCCCCCCCCCCCCCCCCCCCCGCCCCCCCCCCGCCCCCGCCGCCCCCCCCCCCCCCCTCTCCGCGGGCTCTCGCGATTCGCCGGTATGACCCAGGATGCTGATGATCCGCCCGTTTCTGCCGATTCGCGGGAAAAGAGGGAAGCTTTTGCGGTGGCACGGGACGATTTCTCGCCCGCGCATTGTGTCTTGCTCGAAGAGCGTTGAACGGGCTATCCGATTCGATTTTACGCTCGTTCGTATTTAAATGCCCGTGTAATATATATTATGCACATCCATGTACAGCCACGGGCAATGAGGAATCGGGCGGTCGGCTGGGTCTCACCCCCTCCCCAACTGTATCGAGTCGCGGGTGGTCCATTGTGTGCTCGCGCGTCCTTCGGGGCTCATCCGACGGCGTGAAAACATCGCCGGCGGCGAAAAGCTCCTTACGAAACGAAGCGACGGAGAGCTAACGTCGTCATGTTCGCGTGTACATCCATATACGTATAAAACCACCGTCCGGCTGTACACGATGCTGGCGCTCGCGGAGGGAGAACTGGCTGCTTCCCCCCGTACCCGGGCATTTGTGTCTCCGCCGAGATTAATCGCAGAAGCGTGGACGGACGACGGGTCGCGTCGCTCGAATGGTTTCACGCAGCGTCGCGGGCCGGCCGATCGTCCGTGAATTTTTTTTTCGGCCCGAGGAACACGCTGCACTACATCCGTGCCCATTGCGAATGGGTTTTCTCGTTTTCGGGCCTTTTTTCCCTTTCGGTCCTCGAGTGACTCCCACGACCGCGGATTTTCGCGCGTATTCGTGGGCCGCTCTGCAAAACCGTCGTTCGGACGGCGTCGTCGCGTTCGCGCCGTAAAGCGTGTCCATTACGGGCGTCCTCGCTCCCCACAGCGGGTTAATCGAACCGAACGGCCGATGGGGCAGAGCGCGGGGAACTGCGGGGGGGGGGGCGGCGCTCGCTTCGCGCGCGGCCCAGGGCGGGAAAATAAAAAGGCCTCGATCGCTCCGTATCGGCTGCGAGGGCCGCCTCGTAACTCGGTTATTTACCGGGACGCGCCTCTCTCTCTCTCGGTGCGGGCAACTTCAAAAGTCCCCCCCCCCCCCCCCCCCCCCCCCCCCCCCATCCCCCGCCCCCCCCCCTCGGGGCGGGCAACTCCAAAAGCCCCCCCCCCCCCCCAATTGCCACCCTATTGTACTTTACGACGCCGCCACCCTCCCATTTTCCCCGTGAATATTTAGCGCCGAGCGGATGCGACGCTTTGGAAATTTCGCTCGACTCGCCGCTCGGGTACAATATACAGGTATAGATACGTACGCGCGAAAGTTATTTCGTTTTATTTTTTAACGCGCAAAAATGGCTGATGTTCCCCGACACTCCGGGAGCGCTGAAATTGTTCCCCGCGCCACGGTGCTGCGGCGTAAAATGTGCGCGCTTCTGAGCTCCCTCGGTGCGCCACTCCTCGCGCGTGCGTCGATCGGAGTCGACCATTTTTGGCAAACATGGGCGTACATACAACGAGCAGATGTGTTTCCAACAGCGGCAGCATCTGTCTCCGAAGCAATGCTCCTTCGCGAAGGGGGCGAGCGAGCGATCAACCCGACGATGATGGCATACACACGGCGAGCGGAGAAAAAAGGCCGGGGGTAAGTCGCGCGGCGAGCGGGCCGCGTCGAGAGATAATTGGCTATTGATTTCGCGTTAGGCGCTCGCTCGATCGGCCCCCGGCCCGTGAAAATCAAGTCCGTCTCTCGAGGGTCCCCGTGATCCCGCCGAGTTTTCGCATTTATGCGAAGAAAGCCCCCGTCGAGATCTTCAGGGGCTGTGCGAGGGGGGGGGGGGGGGGGGGGGGGGGGGGGGGGTTGGCGAACTTTTACGGCGCGCGCGTATACGTCGTCCGGGAGCTTACGCCCCCGGAATTTCAATCGAGTCGGCTGGGCCATCGTACGGTATTCTGCACACCTATGATAGGCGCGGGCCGGTGTTGGCGCGGTACAGCTGATGTCGGTGGTATAACATTCGCGTAATATATCAACGTGCGAGCCGGCCGGTGAGAATCTAGAATCCATCGCGTTTCGGCGCCACCCGGAGCGTGTGTTTGGCGCGCGTCCGTGTAATTTCAATCGAATCGCGGGTGGTGCGCGTGTCGATCGTACGCGGTCGGGCGTAATTACGGCTGATCGAGAGCCGCGCGCGGTATAGATGCCCGATGTATCGTCGCGACGTGGTCGCGCGGTGTCCGGATGGTATTGGGTGCTTGAAAAGTTTTATCCCGTACGATTCGAGGGGGGCCGGCTGCGATCTCGGGTCAGGATATTTTCAGCTGCACCGATGGATTTAGTATGTGCCGGGAGTTGGTTACTGAAACAGAGCTTTATAGTTCGAGCGGAGCGGGATTTAAATTTCGGGGCGGGTAAATCGTACGAGTGTATTTAATTACTCTGTTGTACTAAATTCATGGTACAGTAATTAATACGTTCGGCGGCTTCGTTTGTTAATGCGCGTTGGGAAATGTAGCAGTTGAGTACGGGAGTAATCACCAGATTTTACTTGAATTATGGTAAATGGGTGATTTTGCACGAAATAGTATACCAAGGGGGTCGGATAAATGGAGCTTTCAAAAAGCTCCGACTACACTACTCGAGGCTCTAATTCCTCAAAGTGATGGAAATCAAGTGCACGAGTGTATCTCATGAATATCCCAAAGAGCTCTTATTCCATCCGATTTCTGGCATCTATTTATTCGGTGGACCGGCCTGCTATCGAACATTCATTCCCGCACCGAATTCAAGCACAAAACTTATTAACTATGGATCAGGTCGTACGCACGTTATATTTAGACCCCAGACTTGTACTCACGGATGGCAGACCTATCATTATTTCCGATAATAACGTACTGATAGTGTATAATTAACTCCGTTGATCATAAAAAGCTTATATCGAAACAACAACGGCAAACATACAGCTATAGTCCGGCTCGTCCGACCAATAAAGACGAAAACACTGCAGTAGCGACAAGCGATATCATCGCGCGACCATGAAACCCGAAAAACGACGGTACCGCTGCACGTCTCCCCCGATGCGCGTGTATAAGTTTCGTTTATTTTTTCCGGGTCACTCGGCCAATGGCTCGTTCACCCGATGCGGCGGTATAATTACGGGCCCTCGCAACGTGCGCGTGAAATGTATATGCATGTACTTGTATCGTGTAGCTCCGTGGCGCGATGGAAAAAAAAAGATGGAAGGGGAGAAAGGAGACGCCGGACGGGAATGCAGGGAGCCGCGATCGAACGGAGCGCTGGAGCGGGAGATAGAAAAACGGCCGGCGGGTGGGTGGTGCGGGTGTACTCCGCGCGGCTGGCCGGGAAATGAGGCGAAACAGAAATTGCGGCCGAGGGGGCGCAGGCGCGCGGGGGCTCCCTTTGATTCCCGCAATTATCTCGCTGGAATATCACCCGGAATCTGGAGCGGCTTTTCAGGCTTTCCGCCTCGCGCGCGTCGCTTTTATTTTTCCCCTCTCCTCCGACCCCCGATTTTTCGCGTCTCCCCCGTTCGCTCCGGAGCTCGCGCGCGCTGACGTTTGTACTGCGGCGCGCGGGGTCGTATGTCTACAGTTGGCGGGTATGTGCATAACAATGCTAATTACGAGAAACACGGGCCTTTCATACGCCCGTCCCGAAACGCGTGCCGCGCCGCTTTCGCGCGGAAAATCCTTTTTTCGCCCGGTCGTGCGGGGGCGGAAAACTATGCGGCGGAATCTTGTTACGACCGTGGGGTAAAAGTTTTTTCGAGAATTCGACTCGGTTTGGTTGTGGTTGACTGCATACAGCCTCCGTTTTTTCACCTCGATTCGGAGTCTCCGGGGCCAACGGGGCTGGCCTTTTTTGCCCCCCTTTTCGCCGTCGCTGGTATATTATCGACCGCGCGTCAATAAGATGCTCCGGCTCATCGCTTCCCGGATATTGTGCTCGGCGATGCCAAATTAGACGGCAGTCACGGGCCGCGTCTTTGTTGGGCGGGTGAATTTCTTTTTTTTTTTTTTTTTAACAGCCATTGTGTTTCTCGTTTGGACGTCTGAGGTGTACGTTCAAACGTCTGTGTTCGCTGTGGGCACTTTTTTCTCGAATCATGCAAATGGTACTCTCGGAGCTGATTAAAAACGTAGCAGAGTGTTCTCAAAAAGACGAATGAATTCACGAAAATTTGATTGCTCGAAATGCAGAGTTTAATTTTTTCCTAAAACTGACCCTGCCGGTCGGAGCCAAGTTGAAAAAAAATTTTTCTGAGTTTCAACGACAATTAATCTTCTCGGTGAATATGTATAATTCGATGGAAAAAATTTAGCTCCGGAAATACATATTCCTTTTCATATATGCAGGACCAAAATAGACGTGAGTGTTTATATTTATTTCGGAGCAATAAGTGTAGCCCCCTATAAAGTGACCCAAAGAGGTGTGAATATAATTTTGAATAAAAAATGAGCGTCGTTCGGTTTGGCTCTGCATGATGTATGTATCTATATAGTCAATGCTCACTTGAGCGCTATAAAAAACGATAACTCAGCCAGGCGATGGAAAAGGTAATAATTTAGCTGATGGTAAAAAATGTAATAACCCAGACGAGATGAGAAGATCTATTGATTCTTGGGCGAGAAGTTACAAGGCAACAGATCGGTCGAGAGTAAAAGGTAACTCTTGGTTTGACCTTTGTACTGTACCTATATGTATATCGAGACAAGAGAGAAAAATTGTCCGATGACTGTTTTTTATCGAATAAAATAAACTTACAGAGTTCGTACATTTGTTATACGTAGGTAGAGATATAGTTCGTCTCGCGGCAGACGGAAAAAAAATCCTTGGATTATTTGTACGCAACCGCGAGAAAATATTGGCTTAAAAACTCTAATAAAATCCGCACAAAGGCTCATATAATTTTCCGATATAAATATGTTGGCTTCCCAAACAGCTAATACTTTACTTTATGCTCTAGCGTCCATACACGGCGAGCGTACATAGCTACTTGTTTATGGCCCTAACATGATATATCTACGTTCTCATTGCGCATGCATAAATTAGGGGCTAACTTTTATTATTTAGCTCGAGCTATTACCTTTTAACTTCTCAAATAAACGAGTATCTTTCATCTTCACGTCTGGGTTATGAACTTTCACATAGGCACGCTTAGCCGGATTATTACGATCTGTATTATAACGCTCGATTGAGTTATCACCGAATTTCGTCGAAGCGATGATGTTGTGGGTATACGTGTGTGTTCGTAATTAAGTTTTTACTCTGGCTCAAGTGCCGATGATTATGATCCGATTGAGCAAGATTAATACTCAAGTAGATTTCTGGAAGGGAGAAACCCCCCAATGCTTACACTGTTTGCAAAAATCTAGGAGAAAAAAAAAACAAAGTTCATTTTTCAATCTATAAGAGAAGAATAGAGCGACGAATCAGTACCTGCGTCCGCTATAGCACGAAAAAAAAGCATTCCTACCGATTCAGCTTTTTACCGTTGATTTTGCTTCCAACGAAAGAACACGAGTATCATTTTCATCATCCTACATTCTAATATATAAATAATCCAGGACACCATCACCCATGCGAACGATACTATTCTCGTCTTCCCTGTACCTGATGCATGTCGCACGATTTAACAGCTCGTTTCGATCCCTCCACCGACTCTCGGAGCCCCGGGCACTCAACGTGCAAGTCCATTACTCCTCCGTACTAACGAATAACGGGAGGGGGGGGGGGGAACCTAACGCTCGACGAAAAATAAACGGTGACATCGATTTTCCACGCCTGGCAGCACCACCACCACCACCACCACCACCACCACCACCACCGGCATCAAGTCAAAGCGACGCTCTGGGAATTGGAAAACGCCGAGCCCGAAGGAAGCTGCAGCGCCGTCGCGAAGAGCGATTAAAGTTCGGCGCGGAAGAGTGCTCGGCCCTCGAAATAAAGGGAGGACGAGGCCGCGGTGCGGCGCGCCGTGGAGAGCTCCGGTGGCGGTGGTTGCGGCGACGGCGAACTACCGCTCCTCGCGCCGGAGAAGAGCCTGCTCGTGGACCCCCTCCCCCCAACCCCTCACCCAGCCTCTCTATCTCCGGCCGGCGGAGCTGGAGTGCCGCTGCGCCCGGAGACTTGCTCCTTTACCCGCAAGTGGCGTTCGAGCGCTCCTCCTCGAGCGAGCGCGTCTCTGTGTGCCAGACCTTTTTAACCCCCCCCCCGCCCTTTGCTAATATTCGCCGCAGCGCCGGTGGAGGGGCTCGGCGTTCGGCTTATTGGCTTTTATTTGCAATTCGAGCGTCGAATAGTTTAACGGTGCTCGCGGGTCCGTGCCTCTGTTATGGAAAGGAGCCCCCCCCCTCCCGGCAGCCAGGATCTCTCCCTTTGTTCCGATTTGCTGGAATTTTTTCTCTTCCCCCCGGTCGGCGTCGCGCGACGGGTTTTACATCGTGCGAATCGTTGTTTTTTTTCTTCTTCCAGTCGAGCTCTGGCTTTTGAATTTTTTCGTTGCCTATTCGGTGTCCGCGTGTGCGTTTTTCACGGGTATGACTATGTTATCTTGGCGAAACAGCTCGTAATAATCGCGATGAGACATTATTTTTCCTTCTAGTATTGGTGCCTAATAGGACTCTGTTCGCAAGCGAAATAAATTCGGGAGGCACGAATATTTTTTGACGATTCGATCACCCTTGGAGTACTTATGATAAAAATAAAAATCTCAAGGAAACGTGCCAGAGTTGGTCGCGCAATCAACATCATAACAGTTTTCAAGTGGATACCATTGAATGATTTGAGGATCGAGCCATGAATAATCAAACACTTCGGGAGTTATTTTTATACACAGTATTATTGCCACTATGAAATTGAGGGAGAAAATGTGACAAAATTGACTCGGCGCTTTATTTTACCGAACCGTCCCAATTTAAAATGTTTTTACTCACCCAAGTGAGACATTAGCAGTTTGTTTTTTTCCCCCCAACTATTAAACACAGCTCCACTCTCGGCCCGCATTATCCACACGCGTATAACATTTTCCCCGTTTCCCACCCAAAGAAACAGCATCAACGAAAAGAGCGACGGACAGAGAGAGAGAGAGAGAGAGAGAAGAAAAAGCCCCCCGAAACGGAAGAAAAGAAGAAAAAAAAATCGAGAGCGAGATCCTCAAAGGAAGCCCCCCATCACCGCCCGACTCTCGGGACGGCCATACAACCACCCACCCACAGCTCCACTATACCGTTAGCTCCTCGGTCCACTCGGGCCGGCTGTTTTTTCGCCGCAGCATCCATTTTTCTTACCCCATCATCCCCCACGGGCAGAGACGATCCCTCGGTCCGTCCCTGCACTCTGGCAAACGGCTTCTATTAGAGAGCACAGCCAGACCGTAACACAAATACTCGGGGGCGCGCGTGTATACCTACGTACGTGTACGGGCACGTCGATCGCGCGCACTTGACCCTCGGCACCTGTATGGGTGCGAGCGTCGTTGGTAGCCGTCGGTACGTGTACGTCTATACCTGTATGTACACAGGCGCTCCTCCCCGTCTTATTACATTGTCTATACATATATCCCCCGACGCGCATATGTCTCTCTTCCGCCTCGCCCTCTGGAACGAAGAGACGCGCGTATCGGCTTGTATCGCGAGAGGCAGGGGGAGCCCGGCTGCGCGAAATCGCTGCGGGCTCCCCCCACCCGTGATCTGTACTATTATACCCGCCGCCGTCATTACTATCGCGCGGCCGACGTTTTCTCCGGCAATCGGATGAATTTTCCGCCCCCCTGCCCCGGGACGCCGCTTTTCGTACAACAATGGCATTACGCCCTAGCCCCCCCCCCCCCCCGCGCGCGCTATCGTCCGGGTGTTATTGTTGCCGCTGTTGTTGCGTCGTCGAGGGTCGAGCGCGGCGTTTTTATACGCCCCCACCCGAGGGCTGATGCGATTACGGTAAATACGTTTTTCCTATTTTTCTGTTGCCCGCGTCTGTTTTCATTTGCGTTGGGCACCCGTGTGTTACACTGCTGATGCTTGTGCGCCGCTTCGGTTCTCCGAGAATGCATGCACGAGCACGCCAGCGTGTACGGTGATTTTCATCGTCCCGCGGAATTTCGCGACAACAGCGGCGCGGCTTGTACACGCGGGACGATGTAGACAGGCCAGGGAGCGAGACGAGCGTCGCGCGCGGATCGGAACACGCCGATCGGAATATGGCAGAGGCATGGATTCGCGATTGATTATCAGTGCGAGTCGTTGCCGCGATTCGTATAGAGCGGTTTGATGAAGTGTGCGCGCGTTTCGTATCCGGATGTCGCGGTCGCGGGGCAAATCTGCAGCAGCGCTGACGGTGACGATTTAAAAATCACGAGATTAGTTTACGTTTTCGTGAAAACATTGCTTTTTTCTTTTTTTTTCGGACCGATTAAGCGATAAAGTGATTACAAACTTTATGAAACTGAAGGAGATTCCTTGTTTCACAGTATGGGGGGACACAATAGTCAACGTAACCTGAATAACAAGGTACGTTTGACGTTTCAATCTTATTTGATCGAAACCAAACTATTCGGAATAGACTTTAAAAACGGTTGTATTGACTGGAAAGACAGAGCGCATCAAACGACACTTTGATGAATAATAATTCGACAAATACCGATTTTGTTGAACAGTTCAGAAAGAAACCTCGATGCAACCCTTTCGCTACCAAGCTTTTTACCTCAATTTCACAGCAATATAAAGAGACTCACTCACGCGTCTGACCATACTCGGCTTACTCTACTTACCTCCGCCAGATTCGCCGGAGATCTGCACTTTCCATCCGTCCCCGCGCGTCCGACTGCAGACTTTCTTGGAATTCGAATCAAACGATCGACGCTTAAAATTACAAAATACCTTTGACCCCGAGCTCGGCAGGGGGGTGCAAAAATCCAATGGAACACGACCGGACGATCGGGAATCCCTCGCTTACCGCGAGGAGCCCGACCGACCGGCGTTGGAGCGACAAAAAGGCCGCGGAAAAAAGCAGCAGCGGCAAAGTTATAAACGGGCGTCTATCGATCCCGGGCCGGCATTTCGGAGTCGGCGGCCACCGCCGTCGGGCGGAAAAGTTTGGACTCGCGGAGCAGCCGGGGCGAGTCAAGTTTGCCGGCCTCCTTGCGCGGGCCGTTACTCATACTTACGCTCATTACGGCCCGGCGCGTGATACGCCCGCGGAATTTCGAAGCCCCACTTAGCGCGGCGCCGATTTAACGCCGCCGTTAAAACTTGCGAAATTCCCGATGGAGCGTAAATTTTGGGGGGGGATATCGCGGTGGCAGCTGGTTGTGGAATTTCTAATATTCCGTGCGCAGGCGAGGGAGGGGTAGGCCTAATTGAAGGCCGAGGTTTGTTGGGATGTTTCAATTGCTACCGCGCAAGGGGGGGGGGGGGGGGCGACTGCAATTAAAAAGTTACAGGCTGCGCGGGCGGGGCTGCCTGTCGCGTTCCGCGATTTTGTTAATTGTTAAGTATTGGATCCGCCGGCTGAGCTTTGAGAGCTGCTCGTGGTGTATGAAAAAGGTGGCTCGGTTTGTTTGAGTTTTAGAAAAAATTATCCTAGTTTCGGCATTGATCTCTTTGTGTAGAGAGCACGAACGAAAATTGTTTCACGCAACTTCGAAAAAATAAATTTGATCCGTTAATGTTCATTTTGATTGGTTGTTTTTTCAATTTTAAAAGATATCGTTAGAGTACGAATAAAAGTGGATTACAATAATAATAAGGATGAGGAATGATGAATTGAAAAAACGTGGTAAGATAGAGCTTGAGAAGGCTTTGAGCAAATCGATTTGTCACTGTTTTTTATTCGACATTTTAGGACGAAACGTATAGTTTATAAATTACACATCTTTGATAAACACAAGCTGTTGTTATCTCACATTTCTCTCTCTCCAAAATATCATCTCAACGTTCTGAACGCCGAAATTTTTTTTAATCTGTCATGAAAACCATTTTGCAGCATCTTACATTCAAAGTTGATATTCTTCAAACCAGGTATTAGACGCAATACAGTATTTGATTCATCCTTTCAGATCCTGTCAAAATGCCAAACGAAACAAACATACAATTTTGAAATGACACGACCCACAAAGATCTGAGAATAATATTTGGAGAAAGTAACGTGCTAATTTAATAACAACGTCTACTGATACTCTAATGATAATATTGCTTACATCGTTTCATGACTATAAAGGTTCAAGTACAATTTTACGTTCAATCGTAAGAGACTTAACTTTCCAGTACCATCATGCGTTATTAATTTTCATGAAGGATTTTACCAGCATCCATTAAACTCGTAGTTCCGTAAGCCTTGTATCTACGATGCTCTAATGAAGCGACTTACTCCCAAGTATTATCCCTTGCAACGCTGTTCAATCCTCTTGTTTGGTGAAAAACCAAAGTATTAGGCAACACAGTGCGCACGAAAGATTTCTTCCCACCAGTATCGAAGAGAATACTATTCAAACAAAAGCAAACCGCCGACGTGCAAGATATGCTCCCACTCCTTTTAATACGATAACTCACGGGGGCAGAGCAGAGGGCTCTTACGAGTCCCTTTCACCATTCGTGCCGCGCAATAACTTTCCACCGACGCTCCAACGAGTGGAAGATACAAAATTTACGACCACCCCCCCCCCCCTTCACCGCCATGGAATTTTTTTCGGCCAGTAAAATCAGACGCTTCTATCGATACGTTATGCACCTATACATGTACAACGTGTCCTAATTGCCCTCCCCCGCCCCCCGAAATTGTCCGACCACCCGATCCGTACTACTGAATCTCCAAAGAGCTCGCGCTCTCGGCCCGAGTCATTTCGGAGCGCGATAATGAAAAATCAATTCCCAACGCACGCGGCCACTACGCTTTTTACGCTCGACGACCGAGCGGGCGCTATTTAAAATCCCGGAACGGGGGGTGCTATATCTACGATTACCACGACCACCGGCAGTTATCAATGTTCGATAACCCAGCGGTGGAACGAGAGAGTCTATACGACGCGCTTGTGTGTGCGCGTATACCATACAACGACGACGACGACGATAGTGGGGAATTCCCCAATCGAGTTTCCGGCCGTACGTATGCAGTAGACAACCTACTGTTCAAATATCGATGGCCGAGGAGAGATAGGGGTGAGTCGGTGCGCGTTATGTAAGCGTTTGAAATATTTTCAATCAACCCCCCGGAATCGCCGATCTAAAAATACCCTTTCTCTCTCCCACGGCTGTACTCAAATTTTTCCCCTCTCCGCGCTACGAAGTTGCAGGATACGTGTGTCACGGATAACCATCGGGGTGGAACAGAAACAGGTGATCTCGTTGAAATTTTCAAAAACCCCCGTTACACGTGTTATGCCATCCCCCCCCCGTGTGCTCGCGCTCCCAGTCATTAATAAATGTTTTGTACGGCTGATGGCAACAATAATTAGTTTTCCCCGCGCGCACATGGAGGCGGGCATAGTACTCACACGAGCTTAATTGTATTTATACACACGCGCACTCTCTCTACGGGCGATCCTAATGGTTTCCAAGGTTACTAATGGCCGCGTCATCGTTATCGGTCCTTTCGAGCAAATAGATCGATCGATCGTCGTATATATACTGTGCACGAACTTACGCGGCCCACCACCTGTACTGGGTACCACCACCACCACCACCACCACCACCACCACCACCAACAATAATCATCTCTCGGACGATGAAGACCGAAGAGTTTTGAATGCGCGTCCGGGCACCCGTTCCTCGGAAAACCAGTCGCCGCGCGCCGCGGAGCAAAAAGTTGGCGCGCTCCCGCCCGGATTTCCCCGAAACTCGGCCGCACGCGACGGCTCCTCCTCAACCTCCTCCTCCTGCCGCTCGCGTCGCGGAACTTTCCGAAACACTCGTGCGTTTCCCCCCGCTCGATCCTA
>JAPYYV010012866.1:0-10107 GCA_030522625.1 Copidosoma aretas
ATCAATAACATAAGAACTAATAAAAGGTGACCCAGAGCACTGACTGTTCTTCCGTTTAAATTAATAACATTATTATTAATATTGTATGAACTGATATTATTTAACTCAGAGTACTGACTTTTCTCGTGTTAAAATTAATAACATAATTATTATTAACGTAAGACCTAATACCAGGTAACCCAGAGCGCTGACATTTCGCGCGTTTGAATTAATAACATTTTTTTTATTAACATTATAACTAATGCCAGTTAACCCAGAGCACTTATTTTTCTTGTGTTTTAATTAATAATATTATCATGAATAATATAATAACTAATACCAGTTAACCCAGAGAGCTGACATTTCGCGCGTTTGAATTAATAAAATTATTTTTATCAACATAAGAACTAATACCAGTTAACCCAGAGCACTGACTTGTCTCGTATTTTAATTAATAGCATTATTATCAAAACCTAAGCACTAATACCAGTTAACCCAGAGCGCTGACTTTCCTCGCAGTTAAATTAATACCATTATTTTTATGAACATAAGACCTCATACCAGTTAATCCAGAGCACTGACTTTTCTCGTGTTGAAATTAATAACATTATTTTTATGAACATAAGACCTAATACCAGTTAACCTAGAGCGCTGACTTTTCTCGTGTTAAAATTAATAACATAATTATTAATAACGTAAGACCTAATACCAGTTAACACAGAGCGCTGACTTTTCTTGCGTTTAAATAATAACATTATTATAATTAATATTGTAAGAACTAATAGGTGGCCTAGAGTGCTGTCTTGTTTTAATAAGTAATATCAATCATGAAATTAGCACTAAAAACTGCCAATGCTGAGCACTTATTCGCTTTGCCTAATTAATTATAAATGTATCATTCAAATTATAAGCAACGGAACCTGATAAATGCCTGCATGCTCATACATGTAATTTTGATTTTGTAAACAACGCATAAAGTATCTCAAATTTTCTTTGCAGTGAAATATTTTACACCCGCACATTCATAATTTATTAGTTTGTATCAGTTTGGAAATAAATTGGAGGCCTGTTTGTCAGATTGCCTTGTATTTAAAATTTTTTCTGTTTATGATAAGTACCTTAATGAAGATAATATCAGAAAAGCATTATACTTATCTAGATGATCCTGCTAGCGTATGTATTTTTATAATTGCATTTTATAATGCGATTTCTCTATCCTGCCGACTGAGCGCTTATTTGCATATTGTTCTGCCTAATTAGTAAAATTATACATATAAAGGCTGCTACCGCCCTAACTTATTGCCTAACTAAAAACAAGTCAACCTATGTTACGTCTAGGTATGCTGTGTTTGAGTTTAAAGTGTTTTTTCACAGCTCAAATAAACGCTGGGATCATGCCCTATCGATTAAAAAAATGTTTATTTAATTTTGTTCTACCGTTCGAAAGTTACAGTTGTTTAAAGGAGAGACAGAAAAATCGTTGAGAATGAGATTTCGTGGATATTTAATAAAAATCAGTTGTTCGTCTTTAAACCGCTATAACTTTTGAATAGTCGCACGAGATTCAACAAACTTTTTTTTAATTAATTTTATTCAACTCATGTTGAGACCCCCAAAAATAGTGTACTACTTTGCTGCTATCGGTGACAGTAGAACAACCGATTACCGATATATTTCATGAAAAGAGAGCAATTTGATCAATCGCCGGGAGACGTGTCTATTATTTTAGCTGCCGTGTTAAGTCTATCCTACGGCGCAATAGACTTAACACGGCGGCTTATGGGGACTATTCTATCCTGCACGCTCCATGTCGCACCATGGGGCTGCAGCCTAACAGTGCTCGAAAATTTTATTGGTAAATGTCCGATGGGCAGCACTGAAATGCAAGACAAGTTGAGAATTAAAGGGACAGAAGGGGGACGGACAGATTAGGGGACGGCGAGGACAATTCGACGTTAAACATCTCGTGCAGCTCCTGGACACAGTTTTGAATTCTTTCCCGCACGTATTACTTGTAGTACCGACAAATTCTTACAAAAAATTAGCAGCCCGCACCTTTAAAGACTACACTCTTTGCAGAAAAAAAGGGGACAGAAAAAGACATTTCGAGCGCTTTGAGTCACCTAGTATTAGTTCTTATGTTAATGACAATAATGTTATTAATTAAAACCCGAAAAAAGTCAGAACTCTAGGTGAACTTGTATTAGTTCTTACGTTATTAATAATAATGTTATTTATTAAAACGCGAGAAAAATAAGTGCTCTGGGTTAACTGGTATTGGTTCTTACGTTATTGATAATCATGTTATTAATTTGAACGCAAGACAAGTCGGTGCTCTGTGTTAACTGGTATGAGTGCTTAGGTTTATTATAATAATGCTGTTAATTAAAACTCGAGAAAAGAAAGCGCTCTGGGTTAGCCGGTATAAGGCCTTACGCGCTGCAAATCCAAGTGGGTTATTTCAACCTACTTAAGCGTGTAATTAACATGTAACGCTTTTTACACGTCTACATCCGCGTAATTTTACACGTTTATGTGTGTCATTTTTTTTTACGTGCTTAAAACGTGTTGTTTCAACCCGTTTAAAGTGCCTAAATGATGAATTACACACCTAAGTGGGTTGAAACTACACGGCTATAAACGTGTAAAAAGTGTTACAAAATTTACTCACTTAAGTGGGTTGAAATAACTCACTTGGATTTGCAGTGCGTTCATAAGAAAAATGTTGATAATTTAAAAGCGAAAAGGGTCATCGCTCTGGGTTCAATGGTATTGGTGCTTGGGTTCTTGATGATTATGCTATTGATTAAAACCCGAGAAAAGTCAGCACTCTAGGTAAACTGGTATTAGGTCTTACGTTATTAATAATAATGTTATTACTTTAAGAGCGAGAAAAGTCAGCGCTCTGGGTTGACGTGTAATAATTCATATTTAATTAATAATAATATTATTATTTAAAAAAAAAAAAAAAGTCAGAGCTCTGGGTTAACTGGTATTGGGTCTTACGTTATTAATGATTATGTTATTAATTTAAACGCTAAAAAAGTCAGTGCCCTGGGTTAACTGGTATTTGTTCTTACGTTATTAATAATAATGATATTGATTCAAACGCAAGACAAGTCAGTGCTCTGTGTTAACTGGTATTAGTGCTTAGGTTTTTAATAATAATGCTATTAATAAAACCCAAAAAAAGTTAGCGCTCTAGGTTACCTGGTATTAGTTCTTATGTTCATAAAAATAATGTTATTAATTTCAACACGAGAAAAGTCAGTGCTCTGGATTAACTGGTATTAGGTCTTATGTTCATAAAAATAATGGTATTAATTTAAACGCAAGAAAAGTCAGCGCTCTGGGTTAACTGGTATTAGTGCTTAGGATTTGATAATAATGTTATTAATTAAAACCCGAGAAAAGTCAGCGCTCTAGGTTAACTGGTATGAGTGCTTAGGTTTTGATAATTATGCTATTAATTAAATCCCAAAAAAAGTCAGCGCTCTGGGTTAACTGGTATAAGGTCTTATGTATATAAAAATAATGTTATTAATATAAACGCGAGAAAAGTCAGCGCTATGGGTTAACATGTATTAATTCGTATTTTATTAATAATGATGTTATTAATTTAAACACGGAAAAAGTCAGTGCTCTGGATTAACTGGTATTAGGTCTGACGTTTTTAAAATAATGTTATCAATTTAAACGCGAGAAAAGTCAGCGCTCTCGGTCAACTTTTATTAATTTATATTTAATTAATAATAATGTGATTAATTAAAAAAAAAAAGGAAAAGACAGCGCTCTGGATTAACTGGTACAAGGCCTCACGTTGATAAGAAAAATGTTGTTAATTTGAGAGCGAAAAAGGTCAGCGCTCTGGGTTCACAGGTATTGGTGCTTAGGTTTTTGATAATAATGCTATTAATTAAAACCCGAGACAAGTCAGAACTCTAGGTTAACTTGTATGAGTTCTTACGTTATTGATAATAATGTTATTGATTAAAACAAGAGAAATATCAGTGCTCTGGGTTAACTGGTATTAGTGCTTAGGTTTTTAATATTAATGCTATTAATTAAAACTAAAGAAAAGTCAGCGCTCTAGGATAAGTGGTATTTGGTCTTATATTCACAAAAATAATGTTATTAATTTCAACACGAGAAAAGTCAGTACTCTGGATTAACTGGTATTAGGTCTTATGTTCATAAAAATAATGGTATTAATTGAACCGCGAGAAAAGTCAGTGCTTTTGGTAAACAGGTATTAGGTCTTACGTTATTAATAATAATGGTATTAATTTAAACCCGGAAGAAGTCTGCGCTTTGGGTTAACTGGTATTAGGTCTTACGTTTTAATAATAATGTTATTAATTTAAACGCAGAAAAAGTCAGCGCTCTGGGTTAACTGGTATTAGGTCTTACGTTATTAATAATGATGTTATAAATTTAAACGCAAGTAAAGTCAGCGCTCTACGTTAACATGTACTAATTCATATTTAGTTAATAATAATGTAATTAATTAAAACCCGAGAAAAGTTAGCGCGCTGGGTTAACTGGTATTAGGTCTTACGTTATTAATAATGATGTTATATCTTTAAACGCCAGAAAAGTCAGTACGCTGGGTTAACTGATATTGGTTTTTACGTTATTAATAATAATGTTTTCAATTCAAACGCAAGACAAGTCAGTGCTCCGTGTTAACTGGTTTTAGTGTTAAGGTTTTTGATAAAAATGCTATTAATTAAAACCTGTGAAAAGTTAGCTCTCCGGGTAAACTGGTATTAGGTCTTACGTTTATAAAAATAATGTTATTAATTTAAACGCGAGAAAAGTCAGTGCTCTGGGTTCACTGGTATTAGTGCTTAGGTTTTTGATAATAATGCCAGTAATTTAAATTTTAGAAAAGACAGCGCTCTGGGTTAACTGGTATAAGGCCTCACGGTCATAAGAAAAATGTTGTTAATTTAAAAGCGAAAAAGGTCAGCGCTCTGGGTTCACTGGTATTGGGTCTTACGTTATTAATAATAATGTTATTAATTTAAACGCAAGACAAGTCAGTGTTCTGTGTTAACTGATATTAGTGCTCAGGTTTTTAATAATGATGCTATTAATTAAAACATGAGAAAAGTCAGCGCTCTGGGTTAACTGCTTTTAGGTCTTACGTTATTAATAATAATGTTTTTAATTTCAACGCGAGAAAAGTCAGCGCTTCTTCGTTAGCATGAATAAATTTATCTTTTATTAAAAATTGTGTTATTAATTGAAACACGGGAACAGTCATCGCTCTGGAATAACTGGTATTAGGTCTTACGTTATTAATTATTATGTGATTAATTTAACAGCCCTGAGTTAACTGGTATTGGTTCTTACGTTATTAATGATCATGTTATCAAGTTGAACGCAAGAAAAGTTAGTTACCTGGGTTAAATGGTATTGGTTCTTAAGATACTAATAATGATGTTATTAATTTTAACACAAGACTAGCCAGTGCTGTGTGTTGACTGGCACTCGTGCTTAGGTTTTTGATGATAATGCTATCAATTAAAACCCTAGAAAAGTCAGCCCCCTGGGTTAGCTGCTATTAGGTCTGATGTTCATAAAAATAATGTTATTAATTTAAGCGCGAGAAAAGACGGCTCTCTAGGTATACAGGTATTAGTGCTTTGGTTTTTGATAATATTACTATTAATTAAAACCCAAGAAAAGTTAGCGCTCTGGATTAACTGGTATTAGGTCTCAAGTTTGTCAAAATAATGTTATTAATCTAAACGCGAGAACAGTCAGTGCTCTGGGTTAACTTGTATTAATTCAAATTTTATCTATAATAATGTTATTAATTGTAACACGGGAAAAGTCAACTCTCTGGATTAACTACTTTTAGGCCTCACGTTATTAATAATTATGTTATTAATTTAAACTGGAGAAAAGTCAGTGCCCTGGGTTAACTGGTGTTAGTTCTTACGTTATTAATAATTGTGTTATCAATTTAAACGCAAGACAAGTTAGTGCTCTGTGTTAACTGGTATTAGGTCTTACGTTATTAATAATTGTGTTATTAATTTTAACACGATAAAAGTCAGCACTCTGGGTTAACTAGTATTAGTGCTTAGGTTTTCGATAAGAATGCTATTAATCAAAACCGGAAAAAAGTCAGCGCTCTGGGTTTACTGGTATTAGGTCTAACGTGATTAATAATCATGTTAATAATTTAAATGCGACAAAAGTCTGCGCTCTGGGATAATTTCTATTAATTTATATTTTATTAATATTAATGTTATTGATCAAAACGCCAGAACAGTCAGCGCTCTGGGTTAACTGGTATTAGTGCTTTGGTTTTTGATAATAATATTATTAATTAAAACCCGAGAAAAGACAGCGCTCTGTATTAACTGGTATTAGGTCGTACGTTTTTAAAAATAATGTTATTAATTCAAACGCGGAAAAAGTCAGCACTCGGGGTTAACTAGTATTAGTGCTTAGGTTTTTGATAATAATGTTATTAATTAAGACCCGAGAAAAGTCAGCGCTCTGGGTTAACTGGTATTAGGTCTTACGTTATTAATAATGATGTTATAAATTTAAACGCAAGAATAGTCAGCGCTCTACGTTAACATGTATTAATTCATATTTGATTTATAATAATGTTATTAATTAAAACCCGATAAAAGTCAGCGCTCTGAGTTAACTGGTATTAGGTCTTACGTTATTAATAATGATGTTATAAATTTAAACGCCAGAAAAGTCAGTGCGCTGGGTTAACAGGTATTGGTTTTTACGTTATTAATAATAATGTTATCAATTCAAACGCAAGACAAGTCAGTGCTCCGTGTTAACTGGTTTTAGTGCTTAGGTTTTTGCTAAAAATGCTATTAATTAAAACCCGTGAAATGTTAGCTCTCCGGGTTAACTGGTATTAGGTCTTATGTTTATAAAAATAATGTTATTAATTTAAACGCGAGAAAAGTCAGCGCTCTAGGTTAACTTGTATTAATTCATATTTTTTAATAAAAATGTTATTAATTAAAAAAAAAAGAAAAAAGCAGCACTTTCGGTTAACTGGTATTGGGTCTTACGTTATTAATAATAATGTTATTAATTCAAACGCAAGACAAGTCAGTGCTCTGTGTTAACTGATATTAGTTCTTAGGTTTTTAATAGTTATGCTATTAATCAAAACCCAAAAAATGTCAGCGCTTTAGGTTAACTAGTATTAGGTCTTATGTTCATAAAAATAATGGTATTAATTTGAACGCTAGACAAGTCAGGGCTCTGGGTTCACTGGTATTAGTGGTTAGGTTTTTGATAATAATGCTATTAATTAAAACCCGAGAAAAGTCAGCGCTCTGGGTTAACTAGTATTAGGTCTTACGTTTTTAATGATAATGTTATTAATTCATACGCGAAAAAGGTCATTGCTCTGGGTTAACATGTGTTAATTCGTATTTTATTAATGATTATGTTAATAATTTAAACACGGAAAAATCAGCGCTCTGGGCTAACTAGTATTGATTCTTACGTTATTTATAATAATGTTATCAATTCGAACGCAAGACAAGTCAGTGCTCTGTGTTAACTGGTTATAGTGCTTAAGTTTTTGATAAATATGCTTTCAATTAAAACCGAAGAAAAGTCAGCGCTCTGGGTGAACTGCTTTTGGGTCTTACGTTATTAATAATAATGTTGTTAATTTCAACGCGAGAAATGTCAGCGCTTTGGGTTAGCATGTATAAATTCATATTTTATTATTAATTATGTGATTAATTGAAACACGGGAAAAGTCATCGCTCTGGAATAACTTGTATTAGGTCTTACGTTAATTATTATAATGTGATTAATTTAACCGCGAGAAAAGTCAGGGCCCTGGGTTAACTGGTATTGGTTCTTACGTTATTATTGATCATGTTATTAAGTCGAACGCAAGACAAGTCAGTGCTCTGTGTTAACTGGTATTAGGTCTTACGTTATTAATAATTATGTTATTAATTTAAATGCAAGAAAAGTTAGTTCCCTGCGTTAAATGGTATTGGTTATTAAGGTACTAATAATTATGTTATTAGTTTTAACGCAAGTCAAGCCAATGCTCTGTGTTAACTGGTATTCGTGCTTAGGTTTTTGATGATAATGCTATCAATTAAAACCCGAGAAAAGTCAGCCCTCTGGGTTAGCTGCTATTAGGTCTGATGTTGATAAAAATAATGTTATTAATTTAAACGCGAGAGAAGACGGCTCTCTAGGTTTACTGGTATTAGTGCTTTGGTTTTTGATAATATTACTATTAATTAAAACCCAAGAAAAGTCAGCGCTCTAGATTAACTGGTATTAGGTCTTAAGTTTGTCAAAATAATGTTATTAATTTAAACGCGAGAACAGTCAGTGCTCTGGGTTAACATGTATTAATTCACATTTTATTTATAATAATGTTATTGATTATAACACGGGAAAAGTCAACTCTCTGGATTAACTAGTTTTAGGCCTCACGTTATGAATAATTATGTTATTAATTCAAACTGGAGAAAAGTCAGTGCCCTGGGTTAACTGGTGTTTGTTCTTACGTTATAAATAATTGTGTTTTATAATTCAAACGCAAGACAAGTCAGTGCTCTGTGTTAACTGGTATTAGGTCTTATGTTATTAATAATTATAATATTAACTTCAGCACGAGTAAAGTCAGCGCTTTGGGTTTACTGATATTTGGTCTTATGTACATAAAAATAATGTTAATAATTTAAACGCGAGAAAGGACAGCGCTCTGGGTTAACTAGTATGAATTAATATTTCATGAATAATAATGTTATTAATTAAAACACGGGAAAAGTCAGCTCTCTGGATTAACTCGTATTAGGGCTCACGTTATCAATAATTATGTTATTAATTCAACCTGGAGAAAAGTCAGTGCCCTGGGTTAACTGGTGTTAGTTCTTACGTTATTAATAATTGTGTCATCAATTTAAACGCAAGACAAGTCAGTGCTCTGTGTTAACTGGTATTAGGTCTTACGATATTAATAATTATGTTATTAATTGAAACGCAAGAAAAGTTAGTTCCCTGGGTTAAATGGTATTGGTTCTTACACTGAGCGCCCATTTTTTTCGCTTGAATGAAATTTTTTTTAAGCCAAAGCAATTCTTTGTTTACCCTCATTCCGCAAAACATGTTGTTGATCGAACAAAAAAAATCTGTGTAAACAAAACAATTTTTTTTTCGATGTACTAAAGTAATTCATATATTAATAAAACGGTTACTTAATATAACCAAAAAATAAGGGATAAGAAGAAAATAATACTCAGAAATAACATTGTACTTGTTCAAAATGAAGTAAAATTTATTTCCGGTGATACAATATATCTAACCACAAAAAATGTTTTGTTGCCTACAAATAAAAAAATGTTGTAAAATAAAATTTTTTTATTATTTTACAGAATATTTAATTAATGTAATAAAATGTTTTTTTAAAATAACAATTAGCTATTTTAAAAAGAAGAAATGTCTTTTCAAGGTGACATAATATGACGGACAAAAAAAAATTGTTGGTTGCATTCGTATGAATACTGTTTTAAAATAAAAAAAAATTTCATAATTTTAAAGAAATTTTATTTAAAAAAATAAAAATTTACTTTAAAATAACAGTGTGCTTTTTAAAAAGAAGAAATATTTTTTCAAGGTGACATAATATGGCTGACAACAAAAAATTGTTCATTGCATACAAATACCTAATGTTTTAAAATAAAAAAAGATTTAATAATTTTAAAGAATGTTTAATTAAGGCAATAAAATAATACTTTAAAATAACAATGTGCTATTTTAAAAAGAAGAAATGTTTGTTTAAGGTAACACAATATAATCAAAAACAAAAAATTGTTTGTTGCATACAAATAAATACTGTTTTATAATAGAAAAAAAATTTATAATTTCAAAGAATGTTTCATTAACGCAATAAAATATTACTTTAAAATAACAATGTGCTATTTTAAAAAGAAGAAATATTTGTTTAAGGTAACATAATATGACCAAAAACAAAAAATTGTTTGTTGCATACAAATAAATACTGTTTTATAATAGAGAAAAAATTCATAATTTTAAAGAATGTTTAATTAACGCAATAAAATATTACTTTAAAATAACAATGTGCTATTTTAAAAA
>JAPYYV010012867.1:0-10105 GCA_030522625.1 Copidosoma aretas
GAGAATCACGATGTAAAGGTTAGGCCTTACATCGGGACTCCGGATGCACGCCAAAACTTACATCGTGATTCTCGATGTGAATTTTGGGCGTGCACCTAAAGACCCCTTGTAAGACATCACTATTCTCGATGTACGTTTGTTCACATACAGTTAAGCTGTGATGCTATTTTAGGAACAGTATTTTTTAAGGAAAACTTTTTTCCGTGTACCATCATTGACCGTATATTTTCTATTTTTCTTGTTTTTTTAAATCTGTCTTCCATGGTGGACTGTTCTTTTATACATTTCTACGATTTAGTCCTGAATTGGGGCAAAAGCTTTAAATCTGCCATGGACACCTTTTCTCATAATTTTTTGAACTGGAATTAATGAAAAGTTTTTCCATATTTTATACCCAGTAGGGTTGGTCAGTCCAAAATTCTACGTTTACCGTGTTGGTTTCTTTTTCACCATTTGTATTTTGCGTGTTTTTCAAAAATGGCAAGAACAATGTCAAGACGTGGGAAACAAGCCCTAGCATCGTTAAATACAGCTAAATTTTTTATTTTTATTTACTTTCTTTTTTTTTAAAGGGGCGAAGAGGGGAAATCTCCAAAAGACTTCCCGGATTCACCCGGGTGCCTACCGACTAAAACGAACCTCCTCATATAGGGACTGGTGTAAGGCACTATGCCCCTCTATGCAGCTGAAAATTCGGATCATGTAAAAATATTTTTGACAATGATCCGGAGTATACTAGCAATTGAAGCTTGAATATTCTCTTCAACACGTATAAGTTAAACAAGTCAGGTACGAAAAAAATTACCGTCGGACTTTTTTACGATCCCGAGAAACAATGCTTCGAACCAACTATACAGCTTTCGAGGAGTCAATTTACGGAAGGACTGAGTTTTAATACTAAAATGTGGAGTCATATCGAAAACCAAACCGTTTATCATACAAAATCATATATTTATCTATATTGTGGAAATAGACATAAATGGTAAATCTTACATAAACACAAAAAATTCAAATTGTACTCTCTATTGTCTTTCAATTATTATATAGACTGAGAGAAATGGTATTGAAAAATTTATTATAAGTTTATTAAAAATTACTATATGTTTTAGGAAAACTGAGACATACCCGCCATATTATAATATTCACTACGCTACATAGTAAAACCAGATTATATTAAACTTTACTAAGGCACTCTCATGAAAATTTGGCTGCAAATCAAACGCGCACACTCATCAGAAGCGCGCAATTAAAAGCGCACAAACCGAACGATCAGCAGCGCACAAACCGAACGATCAAAAGCCCACAACATTACCATCTTGAAATATCAACAACGGCAGGCTAAGAAAATGCTGTAGAGTAGTCAATACATTATCGATGATTCAATATTGAAATCAGTTTACGTAGTCCCTTACGAACGACCAGTACAGTCTCTCGCAGCAACGACTATTACAGTTTCTGGCAATAGAAAAAATGGAGCTTGTGCGTACAGAGACTAACAAAGGAAATGTTGCGAAATTGTGGCGTGTCAATTCATACTGATTCGGGTGTGAGGGTTATTATAAAGGCATCGGATTTGTATCGACATGAACCTAGTACTGAAAAGCCGATACAATGTACTGTAGCGAGAGTTCAGTGCAAAAGAAAAGCTACAGATTGTTTGGCTTAAAGAACGCTTGCTATTTTCACTGGAGTACTCGCGAAAATACATGCAGCATCAAGAATAACTTTTTCACCATACTGCGACGAAAGTAGGAATTTTTCTCCCGCGAAGCGGGAAAAAAATTCCTCCTCCCGGCGCAGGATTGATGAAAAATCGTATACGCACAACGGGAGGAAATAAAGAATGCTCAGATCACACGTTTGCCACCCTCGGCTTCGCCTCGGGTAACAATGCACGTGTGATCTTGAGCATTCTTTACTTTCCCTCCCTTGGTGCGTAATGTACTAATTTGAGAGCGATCGAACATCACTGCCAACCAGCGATTGTAGTATTTGGTTCTGCGAACCTACTTTTGCTTATAATTACATTATAACTTTGCTTGTATGCTAATTGATTCTGCAAATCTATTACAGAGATACATTAATACATTAAGGTGATGGAAAAGTAGATTTTGAATTTAAATTTCGCGCTGTCAGCCTCTGTCGGTAACTATACAGCTTTTTATTGTTTATTAAGAAACAAAAGCAAAATCATCAAAATCCAATATCATATGCCAGCACTAGATACCATCATTATCTATTGCTGTACAAAGTTTAAAGATAATTCGTAAACGACAACTTAGAAAATTTTTGCACCGAAACAAAAAAAAACTCTCGGTGCAAAAATTTTTTAAGTTGTCGTTCACGTATTAACCTTAAACTTTGTACAGTAATAAATAATGATGGTATCTAGGGCATATGATCTGGGGTTTTGATTATTTTGCTTCCGTTTTTTAATAAACAATAAAAAACTATATAGTTACCGACAGAGGCTGATGGCGCGAAGTTTAAATTCAATATCTACTTTTCCATCCCCTAAATTACATTAATCAATTAAAGATCGAGAGCTATTAACAAAGGTATCAAGTGTTCAAAAATATAAGAATTAATATGTTAAAAGACTATTACTACATATTTGAACTAGTTAATTACTAAAAACACAAGATTATTATTTAATATTTAAACTAGTAAAAGTAAAGTTGATAGTCAAAAGATTATTTTATTTTTAAGCCCAAAGATGATTAGTTGTTTTTAGTTGAGATGTGACCGACCAACTAGGATAACTAGTTAAAGTATTTCTATGTATAATGTACAGTTAAATAAAGTATTGAAAACTGGTTTTATACGTGCATTTTATTTTGAAGTTATAATAGATAAAATAATTTTTTTTTTCTATCCGTGTAAAAAATCAGGACAAATTAAAAAGCTGGACAAAGTCCGGACGCAAGGCTAAAAATCCGGACATGTCCGGACAAATCCGGACGGATGGTAACCCTAATTGAGTCAGCTGATGGAATGTTTAACGCTATAAATAAATCACTAATCCAGCATGGTCTTTCCTTTGCAAGAGTATCTGATTTAAGTGCAGACAATACCAACGCAAATTTTGGTATTCACCACTCTCTGTTTAAAAACATAGAGAATTAAGTTTCTAACTTGATAAAGGGAAATTGTCATGCTCATATAATTCACAACACTGTTAAGCATGCCATGAATTTTTTACAAGTAGATGTTAAAGACATAATTTTAAAAATTTTTAGCCATTTCTTAAAATCGGTTTGAAGAGAAAAGCTGCAAAAATTTGTCGACGACCTTCAAGGTGAATGGCGTGAGCTGATCAGACATGTTGGTACCAGATGGCTTTCATTGCTACCTTGCGTTGACAATATAATTTTAAACTGGGAACCTCTGTATTCGTATTTTACTAGCTTAGGTGAAAATTGCCCTAGACTGATTCAAAATGTTTTGATGATCAATCAAAGTGATGGAAACAGTAAAGTTCTAACTTCTTCAAACTTCGTGAGTCATTTGTTACATATATTTAACAAGTGTATCAAACAGTTAGAAGGCAACAATGTTACTGTTTTGGATGTATTTGACATTATTCCAACTTTAAAATCGTCGCTAGAACAACGAAAAAAAGACTGTTTTATTGGATATCAAACTAAAAAAATTTTGCTGTCCATAGAAGTCAAATCTTCTTCAGAATTTATTGAAGTCAGACAAAATATTTTTTAATTTATTGACAAGTCTCTTGAATATCTTGACAAATGGTTCAATTTTGATAAAAGTAACTAGCTGTGTGTATAACATCAAACTATATTGTCTAACGAGATAACGTTATTAAATTTGTATGCTTGCGCTAGTAATTTACTGTATGTTTAAGCAACCAATAGTGTTCGTCCGATGGCTCTGCGTTGCAACCAATCGCTGCGCTCGACGGCGCTCTTGTTCGCTCGGCACGAACTGTGTACCAACGTACGAGCCAGCCTGCGTTGTTCGCTCGAGAAAAACAAAGCTGAACCACAGCACAAGCTTATCCACTCAAACAAATTGTGCTAACCATTTAAGTTTCACGCGTGACCACACCTTCTTACTAAGGTTTTTCCTTGTTTAATCTGAAGAGCATTGAGCTCGTCTTAATTAAATCAAGTTATTAATTTTATCGTCAGTAAGCTCCAAGCAGTTGAACCAAGTTTAAACCAGGCGTGTTTATGTATTTGGTGTGTTTTTAGTGTGTTAATACATTATTTTATTGAAGAGAAAGGTGTTCGTGTGATTTGTGTTACAGCTTATTTCCTACTCCTACTCCTTCAAAGCATCCAGCTCAGCGTCTTGGAAGAATCAAATTTCTCAAATTTACAGTCTACTTTAGTCCGATCTGAGGCACTGCGTAAGATCCAAACATTAAATTCAAAACATAGGGCTTCTTTTTAAGAGTGTGAAAAAATATTGGAAATTTTAAAACTATTAAAATTACAAGAAAAATTGTGTATCGATATGGATAAGCTTTACTCTGAAATAACAATATCAAATTAAATTTTCACGGAAATAAAAGATTGTAGTAAGTTGACCACTAAAACCACAGACCAGAAATGGCAGCAGATTTTCAAAAATGTTGAAAACAATTTACCGAACTTATTAAAAATTATTTCGTTCTTGCTTTCTATTCCCGCTACTTCAGCCTTTATAGAAATAATATTTTCGATAATGAAATTGAAATGGCGAGAAGAGAGACCCAAAGCAAATATTACGTTAGTAAAAAATGAGCTTTTAATTTATGTTGATTCAAAAATATAATGCAAAAAAGCATATGGCTATTTCATTGAAGACAAACAATTGTTAAAAGACGCAAGAAGTGAAAAAAAATATAGTTTTTACACAAAGAAATAGACAATTGACATATTTTAGTCTTTTTTTTTACTTGACTCACCCAATGAATCATAAAATACTATATTTTTACATAATGTTCTATATTTTGTATAGCTTGTACTGAAAAATACTATGATAAACCGAAAAAATGTTGGCAACCCTACCCAGTACGCTTCTACTGCGCGTTCTTCTCAAGTGCTCTGTTTTTTCGTTTCGTTGCATGTTCCGTGTGTGTGTTACGCGATGACAGAAAGGAGAGGCAGAAATTTATTATAGACTTGGACGTGAGCCCCAAAATGTTTTTAACTACAGTTTGACTAAAGACGTGAAATCTGAGGGGTTTTCGACAAGTTGAAGTCAGAACTTCGCTCCAAGCGTTTGTTGCATGTTATTGATCCCTCAGTTGAAAACGCTGAATCTATTAACAAAAACGCGATTCGGGATGATCAATTTAAAGACAGAGATATTCTGCTGCATAGAGTAGCGGAAAGATATCACCTTGGGATGTTTCGTTTAGAAGATCCGGTCGCGATTTTAGACATGCTGAAAGTATTAAAAAGGGGAGATACATCTCTCACAACGGCCGTGATACGAAAAAAGCTACATAAAATTAAATTCAATAATGGAAGAGAATCGGTCTTGAAATTCATAGAAAGATTCGAAGAGCCTGTCCGAAATTACAAAGTAACAAGTACATTGGACCCCCTCTCTGAAGAAGAAGAACGCGATGCCTTTTATACTGCTATCTTGTGAACTGTACCAAGTGTACAGGTGACTGACTTTACATTTAAGATGCAAAGTAAAGACGGAAAGAGAATGATGCATGAAAATCTTATGTCATACATGTTGAAGGTCTAGTCAGAAGGCATGGCAGAGGCCTCTGGAGGACACCCCACTGGGGCAGCAATGGTAGCATCTCAACCATCTCAATCTCTGAAGCGGATTCGATGCTTCAACTGTGACGACTGGGATCATATGGCTGAGCTTTTTCCGAAGGCAGGAACGAGCAAAATGAGATACAGTCATGGGATTTTAAAAGGCGAGGTCGTGGAGGTCAAAGGAACCGAGGTGGCTGAGGCCTTGGCCGCGGTCCCTTGAATTCCCCGAACTTCACACGAAAAAGGCAGTCTAACAACGTCAGAGACGAAAACAATGATTCCAAAAAACAAAAACTCTCCGATGATCAGGGTCGTGACACAAAGGGAAAATAAAGCACGTCTGCACCAAATAAAGGTGAGTCTCTGGCGTTGGTGAAGTCTTCCGAAATTCTGTTTTCAAATTCCACAGACTGGTCAGACAATTCTGAATGCAACCACGTTAATGAAATTCAATTTATCGTCGACTCGGGAGCAACAGATCACTTTGCCAAGTCAGAAAGTATGTTAAGAAATTTCGATAGAAATAAAATCAGGAAAATTAAATGCGCAAATTTAGACTCGTCTACAGATTTGAAAATAGATGGAGTAGTAAGTCTGCTGCTTAGGAATTGTAATAATGAGATCGAGTTAAACGGAGTAATCTGGGCTCGTGATTTAGTCGGAAATTTACTCTCTCTACGTAAGTCTGCCAACATGGGCTTGTCGATTTATCTAGACGATAAGGAAATAAGCATTTTAGATCCTACGAAAGAAAATGTTTGGATCTCGGGATTGTAATGAAAATCATATTGGACAGTTGAATTTGTTAAGTCAGGCAGCAAAAGAAATTTTGGATAAAAACAGATCGGGAATAATAAAATAATGAAAATTTTAAGGGCAGAATCAGAAGCACAGACTAGTTCTGAAAACATAACTGTAGAAAGCATGAAATTAAATGAAAAGTCGAAAAAGTCAAATTTGGAAAATTCGGAGAGCTCGATCGGAAAAGTAGATATTTAAAGAAAATAACGGGGCCATGCTAAGGCACATCAGGCTAGGACACGTTTCGTTGGAGTATCTGAGGGAATTGCAAAAGGCATATCCAGAAATTAAAAGTCTGAAAGAAGCTGTCTTTGATGATATTATAAGGATGTGTGACGTATGTCTTAGGACAAAGTCTAAGGACTTGCCTTTCCCTTCGATACGCCAACAATCAACTAGACCCCTTCAAATTATTCATTCGGACACAATGGGTGTTATAAGTCTGATTTCCTTTCCGAAAAGATATAAGTTTATCTCTGTATTTATCGATGGTTATTTAAGATTTTCTATGGCTTATCCTATGAAAAACAAGAGTGATACAGCAGATTGCTTGAGAAATTTCATTAAAGCCTCCACTTGGAAGGTTTTAGACAGTTTTGGAGCTAAACTTCAGCTGAGCTTTCCTGATACCCCTGAACTTAATGGTACGGTAGAGAGGCTAAATACAACATTCCAAATGAAAGTCCAAGCTCTTATATGTGATTCAGGACTCCCGGAAAATATGTGAGATTTGGCGTTAAACGCGGCTGTTTTTACGTATAATCGCACCCTGCATCGATTAAACAATATGGAAATTTCTTTTACCAGACTTGCTCCGAACAAAAAAGCAGACATAAGTCAGATAAAAAGATTTAGTTGCATCTCGTACATGAGAGTTCAAAGAAACACTGACAGCAAGTTTCAGGTCAAAGGAAAACGAGCGATCATGGGGGGCTACACGTCAATAGGGTATCGTCTGCTCTGCCCAGACGAAGGAAAATTTTATGAAAGTCGGGACGTCAGATTCAACGAGCGTTTTGTTTACGGAAATGTGTATGGTAATAACTTAATTAAGAATTGGGAAAGTGTGACCATGGACATAAAGTTGGACGAATGGTTCTTGACTTTTGAGAAAGAAAGGCGTCAACATCGGAGAGAGAGCCTCTAGCTGCTCGAAGAAAACCAGGAAGGCCAAAAAAATCAATAGCAAAGGCAGAAAACGCAATAGAAGCCAACTTTGCTTGTAAAAATTCATTGAAAGATGTCAGCTTCACAGGTTCGGCCCTCTCTGAAAATCTAATAAAAGATCTGACCTTTAAGAACTGTGACATTGACACGTTGGAAAATAACAATACGTCTGTGAAAGATTTTGCCTATTATTCATTGTTGGCCGAAATAAACAAATATCCGACTTCATATGAAGGAGCAATTAAGCCAGTGGATCGAGAAGGCTGGAGTTGAGCTATACAGGATAAGCTCGACTCAATGGCGAAGAATGAAGAATCATGTCTAGAATTCTCAGCCACAATACAAAGAAAATAATTTGTACTCTGCGATGCAAACTCGAATAACTTTTAGTCCCGCAAAAGAACTTCGATGTAAGCAATTGAAGAACAGTAGGTAATCTGTAGCAGTTCTAAGCCACTTACCCCCTTCCCCTAAGGTGGTGACGTCACCTACGGTCGAGATGATGTTTTTAGAAATTTCGGTGGATGCGAGCAGTTTAAGTTCGAATTCCAACGAGGATCTGTGTATCGGTCGTTCAGTCCTCTAGGGGGTTTTCTCTTCGGAGTTTCCCCCTTTGAGCTACAAATACATCTTGATGTGGCTCATAAAAATATGCGTGTTTTTTATTAAACCTTTTGTTTCTTTCCTATCCTCCGTATTAGTCAATTTTGTAGAGTTATCTTATGCAGTGTAATTTTAGAATCCAAGTGTTTTATTTAGGCTATTATTTTTCATATTTTTTTTGTCTGTTAATTTTTTTGTGACCCTGACGTGATCGTTAACGACTTTTCTTTTATCGCACATCGTTTTAAGTTTAGAACGTAGCGTTTTGTCGTTTTCTCTCTCGCTTTTCGTTGGCAATTCATAACATCGTCCACGGAAAAATCAAGGACTACGAAGACGAGCGTCATCAACGAGGTTGTTTCCATCGGCACTGTCAACGGGTAACCTCACTTCCAGCCACCACGTGTATTCTTCATCCACAAAAAAGCTAAGTGCCCCATAATACCTACATAATGTAACGCTATTTTGAGAAACGCTCGTATTCTTATTTATTATGTGTAAGTTCATTATTTTAAAGTTAATATCTAGCGTCCCCTTTAAAGTGCATTTTTTATTCGCCCGCATACTTTCGTAAATTCACATTTAGTTGAACGTTCCTCATTTGTATCATATGTACAGTTCTTTATTTATAAAGTGTACGTGAAATTCAAAAAAATAGTTTTGACAAGTGCATGACGTCAAGTCATTGACATATTTATTTACTGGCGGGAATTAGTGCGTGTAATAAAATTGTTCACGTTTCATCAGGAAAAGCATCTGCAAATTGCTTGGATAGTCAACGATGGCTCTCCACCAAGCTTGAGGAACTTTTATAGAAAAAGGATTTATTCTATCCTCTGCGTAGTTGCGCCTCCCTCATCAACTCAAACCCAGGAGGAAATGCCGTACATTGTTCCCTTGGTGGAAAATATATTATTCCTCTAATATATATTTACCAGATTATATCAATCAACAAAACACTCGCACTATTGCTTTTTAATGCCCAATCATACGTTGCCTAGGCAGCCCATGATGACTCACCACCAAGTTACTGGGTGACTTACTCATCGAGCCTTAGATCTGTATGAATTGACATTTTCGTGCGATGTGGAGGAAACATTACACGAAACAAGGCTGGACTTACAACCACGCATTGTAAATGATTTTTTCCAAATGATCGCATCGATAAGACCACAAAACACCCAGATTTTTTTTGAAGCCTAGTCATATACTGGTTCATATATATATATGTATATATATATATAATAATGAAAATAACTTCTTCACCTTTGAATGATGCTTAGGAACGCGTAAAAATCTAGGCTCAGCTAGTGTTCGACGAACGTAGAGTAAAGGAGTTATAAAAAAAAAACCATGAATAGTCCACAACGTGATCGAAGATGGATAAATATTAGTATGATTATTATTTTTGCTTTATGACTTTTTCTCAAGCTAGTAATCTTATGAGAGTGATAACGCAAATTGTTTTGTGCGTTTAAAAATAATTTAACTCTTTTTACCGGATAATTTTCCATTATTGTTTTATTTTACTTAACAAAAGATACTTTCTTATAGCGATTGTCCACAATTGTATTAGACCTGTCTCGTATATCAGATAAAGAAATGTCAATATTTATTATATAATGCGTGAGGATATCGAAGAGTTTGATACATCAGACTATTCTGCTGATAATGAGTTCAACGTACCTCTGGTCAATAAAAGAATTGTTATAATGGTAGATCAATCACTTGTAAATTATATTATAGTTGAGTAGTCAATGATACAAGTCAATGTTTCTTGATTTCTTTTAATGCGCAACGTTTCG
>JAPYYV010012868.1:1838-14635 GCA_030522625.1 Copidosoma aretas
AAAAAAAAAAAAACAGAATAAGATTTGGCGATAGTAATAAATAAATAAATAAACAAATATGAATAAGAAAGTAAATTTAGAGTGATAAAGGGTCGTTGCGATGTATGTTGTTATTTTTGTAATCTGAAACGTCGAGCTTTTTTTTTAGGCTGTAAGGGCCCTTTGACTTCTGAAATTCTCGGGTCCTTTTATGGTCCCAGCTCGCCCCTGAGTTGCTGTGAAAAATTACTATTACGTGTAGATTATAAATTGTAAAAGTTGACTTAGTAACTTGTGCATTATAATAAAAATTTTATATGTGTACAAAGTAAGTAGTATAAAACTTTTAAATACAGAAGCCAAATGAAAGGAAGACCAAAATTGAGATTGTAGAACAGACATAGTATCGGTAAAAAAAGTATTACCCATATAAAAAATCTCTTATGTCGTTTCTCGTAATTCTACCCTCTCGCTTCTCCATATACTAAGCTAGCAGTGGTAGAAGATATTTATCGGACATGTCAGGTACAAGTATAGGGTAGTCAAAGTCATACTACCGTTTTAAACATAAGTTATGTTTGAACACAACAGCAAAGTATATATTGAGGTAATAAATATGTTTCCTTTACGTGCAATTTGTCCAACAACCATCTCCAGCACAACTTCAACAGTCCGATCGATCGTTCTACCATGGTTCGAATTCTAGAGAGAGTTGTGTTGAAATAGGTTTGTCCTACTGTCAAGTGCCCATTAGTAATCATATACTGAGTGATAAGCAAATGCTTACCTTAGATAGCCAGATGATTTTGTAACAATTTAAACCATCGACTAATGAGCATCGATACGTCGTATTTTTTATTATTTTGTATATCTACTACCTACACCTAATGTGAACCTCTATACTACGCTTGTGATGATGCTTATAGGTCAATGGTTTCTATTGTTTGAAAATCATGTGGTTATCTAGGTAAGCATTGGCTGATGACTGAGTATAAGATCACCGGTGCCCATTATTTCGATAAGAAACTAGAACGTGCATTTGAATAGTATATGCTGAGTCTCCTAAAATATGTTGATGATCTCAAATATACACATTATTGCACGTTTGTTGCACACCAGAAAATTTGAACAACCTTATGTCGTAAACCGATCCAGGCATCCTACAAAAGCAATGGATACTATCCAAGTTTCCATTGCAAATAACCTACAATATATATTAAATACATTACCACTATTAAAAGAATAAATAAATAAAAATATTATGTTTCACCTGTAGTTATTTTATGTGTACAATTTTTTGATTAACATAGGATTGAGCATCTCTCTTGGGAGCTTTAATTTTAATGTGGGTGCTATCAACAGCACTGATCACTCCTGGAATTTTATACTGTTCTTATCTACGTTGCACAATTCTGTTGGCCTCTTCGATGCATGGCCACTTGATGAAAACAGTACTAAGCTTGTAGATTGCTTTCACAGATCTCCATGCAGTTGTCATTCCTACACCAAATTTAGCCACTACTGATCTGTGTGAATAAAGAAGTTGAATGAATAACGTACTCAAACTTCAAAAAAACAAAAGAATTATTTACCTATACAAATTCGGACTTCCTAAGAACCACATTGCTTTAAGTAATTGTTTTTTAGGTTCAACGGGCAGATTACCTGCAACATCTGAAGTTCCCTACATGTCTGGTCTTCTCAAAGAAAGTAAATAATAGAAAGTAATTTGCTTCAATCCATACATTAATAGAACGACCAAAACTAAAATTTGATTAATTTGTAAGATGGTAGTAATATGCAATAATTTACCTGACCTTTCCTTGAACTCTTTGGCAGTGTACCTGTATATAACAGTTTCAATACAATTCGTTACTCTGGGCTTTGGTCTTCTCTTAATTTTGTCATCCCTGTTGTGAAATAAACTATCGTCCGATTCACTGAAAACGGAGCTGCTTGAGTCACAAATAATTGCAAATATTGGAGCTGTGATTTCCGTAACTGTAGTATATTACACTTGCAACAGTTTGGTTAGCGTGTTTAATTTAAATTTAAGTTTAAGCTTGTTCATTAGCACAACCCTACAGCACAACAAAACATTGCGCAGAGACTCACGCCATTTACGTTGTTTGCTGTTTTTACTGGCCAGACTGCGAAACATATTACCAGTAAAATATAGGGAGTCTGCTTTTCGATTTTACGGTTAGGTGTAGCCCGACCCTACTTGGTTACTGGCGACGATTGCGGAAAACAGCCCAGTACTAACTCCTAGACACCTCCCACTCACGTTGTCCTTAACGTAAGAGAGACAGTTAGTTCAGTTAATCGAACCTCCGAAAATCAAACAGAAAATCGAGCAGGAGGCAAACGTCACGGCAAACGGCAAGACTTGAACCAAGGTCCACCACGTGCCCGTACACTACTTGATTTTGATGATCGACGAAACTGCAACTCTATCACTGTGCCAACCTGCCGGTTCGTCAATCTATAGATATTATGTATAGTTCCATCTACATGTATATGTATAAATCAGCAGACAAAACGCACGTAACGCCTATCACGCCAGTCTCTACAGCAGTCATATGCAGTGATATACGTGCAATGTAAGTACATTTATTTACAATAAAGTATGTAACATTTTTTATCAGTGTGGTCATTGCATCGTATGAAGTACGATTAGTACAATTACCCGTGGAAGCGCACGCAGAAGTAGCGTCATAAGCTTAATCTCTGTAGTGTACAAGTAGTAATAGAAATGATATTGTTGTAAGCTACTGTTATAAAATTTCAGTGATGTGTACGTTCATAAAAAAAAGTGTAGATATATTAGTGACTTCATTAAATGTTTGTACTGCAGGAGTGACTAGATAATTGCTAGTATTAAAAGCTTAAGTGCAGCGTTCGCCGAGTTAGGTAATAGCTCACCTAACAATTTAGTTTTGCATACGCACAGACAATCTGCAGTATGTAATCTTAAAAGCCCCTTATCTTGAAATTTTTTATTTAATTAAATTTTTTTCTTTTAGTAGACTGGACTGACAGTGTGAGAAAAAGTGTTTAAAATTAATTGTGTTAACTTTGGTGTTAATGCCAGTACTCATATATACGAGTCAATTAGGACCTATCGCGAGCGCCCATGTACTTCGCGCTGTAGCTAATCTTATGCTGTATGCTTCCATCGTGCTGCTCTTACAGCTCGCTTCTGCAGAGCTCAGGCCACCTTGTACGCTCGTTTAGATAAGTAACTCAATGCGCTGTTTCTATTGTATCGCCTACTAGCAGTGCTCTAATTAAAACTTCACACGTTTAATAAGCAAGTAATTATTTATACTTCTATTAAATTTATTACCGTTTCTTTTAAATATTGTTTTTAAGTTATATTCAATCTGATTTGCATCAGTGAAGTGACGTGCACTGTTTTCTTGTGTCTGGTCAATCCCTTTTCCCGTCCTCTACAAGATTCGATGCGACGTATTTGTATACAGTCCACTTATTATCGATTGCAAACACGTCCTTAGAGCAGGATTTGGTGGTGAGGAGATCAGTTGGCCTCACATGGTGTTAAAAAACAGCTATCTTGGACTCTTTATTTTATCTTTTTCCTTCAGGCTGTAAGGCGGACGCACACAATAAGTCGGCGCATTGTCTGTTATACAGAGAGTGATGGCTGTGACGAGCACGGCTCTCTTTGAGTTACAGCCTATGATGTTTCGTTGTGTGGTTCCTCTCCCTCTTATCTTCACAAGGAGCTATCGCTGTCGCTGTGGCGAAGGGTGTTGTGGTCAGGCACAAAGTGTTGGCACTCCGCCATTGCAGTGCTATACGACACTGATTTTGCTGCTGGTCTAGTAAGGTGCACCGTGAGTGCGGCGCTGCCACCATTGCTATTTTGCAGGGTCTCGTCTTTGGAGCCGTCATCTTTGCTGGCTTTAGGTGTGCTGCTGCTGTCTGTCCTGTGAGTCTTTGCCTTCGTGGTCGCCAGCCCTGCTAGCCTTGTTGCTGCTGCTGCCTGCTCTGCAGGCTTTCGCTTCCGCGGTCACCAGCTCTGCTGGCTTTGTTTCTGCTACCTGCTCTGCGGGCTCTTGTCCTCGTAGCCACTGACTTTGCTGGCATCAAGTGTGCAGCTGCTCCCTGCTCTGCAGGTCCTAGTCCTCGTAGCTACCGGCTGTACTGGCCTTAAGTGTGCTGCAGCTGCCTACTCTGTGGGCCTTAGTCCTCGTGGCCGTCAGCTCTGCAGGCCTTGTGTGATGCTGCTGCCGGCTCTGCGGGCCTCTAGCATCGCAGCTGCTGATTCTACTGGAGTACGCAGCTACTGCTACCGGTCAACATCGGGTAATTCTTGACATCGGATGTACATTACTACAAGTTTTTGCAGTTTTGGTAGTTTACATCAGCGTGCGTCTACAAAAAAAGCTATGAGATATTTGCGATTATTGAAACTTTGGACTTGTTGTTATTTTCCCTGGATTTCGAGTAGTTTATTGACTTCTTTAATAATGTTAAGTTATGACATGTACAGTTGCCATTTATTTGTTTGTATACTTACTTTAATTAGATAGGGCGTAAGTCTGACTCTTGCAACTAATTACTAATTGACTGTTTGATACGATTTTAGTTACGTGAAGCCAATTAAGCCTTTTTTTTTTAAAAAGCTTAATCTGGATTAATTGCTTGAGCGCTATAATTTAATAATTTATTATGAATACATTTTTTGCCCAGCAAACTAAGTTGTCCATGAAAATAACGAATGCCTTTTCGAATTTTAAAAAACTTGGTCAGTCTAAAATGACAAGAGTTCAGGATACCCTAGACTTTAGCAACTCAAAAATTTCTTTTGAAACCTTTAAGTCTAATCACGATGCAATAATGCAACCCGCTCCCTTGCTTCTTAGTCATGACTATATTAAACAGCATGTATTTGACGCTGTTAAGGACAAGTTTTATTCTGTCCAGGGAGACTTTTAGGGTTTTCGTAGTCTTGCAATGATGGTTCTAACCCTACTCCACTTCCTTACTTAAATCACGGCACTGATATTGTTTACAGTTTCTCGTCGTTGCCATCTATTGATCTTTCCTTCTTTTCTTGCGATTTTTCTACCTAGGAAAACGTTTATGACGTGTACAGAGGATCGTACATAGAAAAAAAAAAATTCCTAGCATCATTAGGTATCAATATCTTCGCGTGCACCTTAAGGAAGAGTCTTCGCATCTTATAAAAAATATTCCTCTGTTTATAAATAATTAGAATCAAGCTTGGGAAACTCTCACCCACTATTACGAAAGTCAAAGGACACTAGTCAATACCTACACTTCTCCAAAAGTTGGTCCATTTCCATTCGGTTGGTACAGCCACTATTTCAGATCAAAGAGTTGACAGGAACAAGAAGACTGCACCTGCTAATGCTAGCATGAATGTGCAGCTTTAGCTATCTGCCAAAGTAAAGTGACCTAAGGTGCTTTTAGCCAACGCTAGAATCTATGTATACTCTACTTACGGTTCTCTGGTTGTAGTACATGCGTTCATCGATCAAGGTTCTCAAAGCTGCCTTGTAACAAAATCTCTTGGTGACCTGTTGCGACTTAAACAACGAAAAGTAGATATCACTCTTTCAGGTGTCGGTGGAATCGTGTCAGTGATGTCATATTAATCAGTTGGCCTTAGTTTTAAACCTCATTTGAAGTCTAAGTCTGAAGATACAGTAGAGTCATTGGTGGTACCAAAGATATTTTCGTACCGACCTACGATTAGTAGTAATCTTAGAAGTTCAAGTAGTTATAAGGGTCTGACCCTCGCCAATCCAAAATTTTCTAACCTTGACGGAATTAATGCACTTTTCGACGCTTTCGTTCACGCAACTATTATCAGTCACGAGGTTTGTATGTTCTCAAACGACTTTCCCATTGCTTGTGATTTAGGGTGGCTGCTTTCTAGACGTGTGCCATCGTTGTTGTCGACTAATAAAAATTCTTTGGTAATGATAAATATTAAGAAGACTCTGCTCGATGAGCTAGTTCAGAAAATATAGGCCATTAAAGAGCCACTGCGATCTCCACCCAAATTAAATAAGGACTATCTTGTTTGTAAAGACGAGGTCGTAGAGGCTTGTCTCACTTCAAGTGCTTTAGTTCGTCTTAAGATTGTATAGGACTACACTTACCTACGTGGCCCTTAGCTGATTCAGAGTACAAAGTAACATTCAACTCACTAGCACTCGAGGAGTTTTCAATATAAAAATCCTGAAAAATTCAGAGATGCTCCCAGAGTCCTTAGATTCCAACATTATTTGTCAAAACTTGCTACGTTGTTTTGTTTACTAAGAAAACGCCATGACGTTATTAGTTACGAAATTTATAACTTCAATCAACAAAAGTCTGCTACGAATTTTTAAAAATCCAAAATTCTGCAATGTAATATTTCTTATTTATATCAAAAGAATATGCATTTAAAATTTTAGATCATAATATGCAGTAGAGAAAATTTGAGGAGCAGTTTCGTGAAAATGCGTTGCACCGTACTGTGAATTCACGAGATTTTTTCGTCAAGTTTTTGTTAATATCTTCAAGACTATTCTCCAAATAAGGAGCCCCAAATTGCAATTATCTTTGGAATTCAATAAGCTGTCTTTTGATTACTTATTTATCGACATTTAATTGTTGCAATCATGTTTTTTTTTTCCACGAAATACGTAGAAAAATATGGTATACATAGGAAAATAGACGTGTATCGAAATTTTCATAAGTATTTTGTACAAAAAAATATGATTAAAAAAATTGATGTCAATAAATAAGTGATCAAAAAAAAGCTTATCTAATTCTAAAGACAATATCACTTTGGGGCCCATTTTTAAAGTAAACAAAACATCGTACCAACTTTCTACAAATGCTGTGAAATTTTTAGGGCCCTGGGGAATAACTCTTAATTTTTCGGGATTTTTATATTGAAAACTCTCCAAGTACTAGTAAGTAGATTGTAACTCAGTACTTAAAATCTGCTAAGCGCCATATAGGTATAGCCATGTAGTCCTATACACCTGAACGATGATCCCTATGATTTACACCCATCAACACCCGCTTATTTTTTCATTTTGAGACCCTGATTTTCAGTCCCTGAACTGGACGATACTTATGATAAAATACCACTACTTAAACGTTGGAAACTTATTTCTCAAACATTTCGGGTGTCTTGAAAGCGACGGTCATCCGAGTATCTTACCTCATCGTAATCTTGATCAAAATGTTTGAATCCTTAAAGAACGATACAGGCAGGTGATCTTTTTCTTATCAAAATTAATGTATATCCCTGGGCAAGTAGCCTCTTGGACGGATAGTTAAGGTTTATAGGGACGCTAAATCTCTTGTTAAAATGGCTAAAATTAATACTTCTAATTCATGTTATGACCGACCGATACATTAATTAATCTTGTTGCGTACTTATGCTGAACTTAAGTCAAACGATTAATTTAAATTGCAATAATTCGTAACCATCTGCGTTAACTTTCATGACTATCTGCAAGTGAAAAAGCGATCCACATTTATTCTGACTATCGATTTTATTCTATTGCATTTATAGTATTGATTGTATTTGATTCCATAATTATTTATGAGTGGAAAAACGATTTACATTTATTTTGACTAATACTTTTACTCACTTTATAAAACGGTTAAAATAGATACGTTCTTGATTTAATAGTACCCTTTAATATTTAACCTATTTTTTTACTGTCCATGAACCCGAGGAGAACAAAGTTTTTTGTTAACTTGTAATGTAATTCATATAATCTCTGATATCAATGGGCCAAACTTTGCTCTATCTACCCAAAGAGTTTGTTGGAAATTAAATGTGTTAACTTTGATTTGAATGCTAGCATTTGTATAAACGAGCTAATTATGATCTATCACAGGCACCCTCGTACTTCACGCTGTAGTCAATTTTAGCACGCTGTTGGCTTTTCTTTTGCTGCTCTTGCAGCTCCCTTCTGCAGGGCTCAGTCCGCCTTGTACTCTCGTTAAGATAAGTAACACAGAGCACTATTTCTATTGTATTAACTACTAACCGGTGCTCGAATAACTAAAGCCTAACACGTTTAGTAAACGTATAATTTTCTCTAGCTTTACACAACTTCATTACTGTTTTTTTCAACATTGTTTCGAAATTCTATTAAATAGATTTTGCTTCAGTAAAGTGATGAGTACTGTTTTTTTGTGCCTGGTCAATCCTTTACACTTTATTCACTAGATTCAACGTATGTAATTTGTATACAGTCCACTTATCACTGATTTTGAACAAAAAGGAATGAGCTGGTCTTAAACTCAAATCGACGTCTTTATGCAATTGCACTGGTTGTTATAGAAATCGATAGCTGCAGCTTTGAAAAGCCTCATGAGAAATAAAACTTGACGGAAAGGTAGTTTATTTTGTTTGAAATCTACTAATAAAATTTTAATCGTAAAAATTATCTTGCAAACATTTTGTAGCAAGAGAAATCCAAAACTTGGAGCATTCAATTTTATTAAAAGCCTATTGGAGTGTGATTTACTCATCATAATTATAATTGAGAAACGTATCATGATACATCCAACCTATATCATCAATGGTTCTTTAAGTTTGGATCTTCAAAAAACTCAATTATCTTGGTTCCTATCGACTTATGAAAGTGTACTTCTGTTGGTATGGCTCTACAGGTTGATAAAGTTATCCTTGCACATCCAGCCTCTGTCATTAAAGATTTTTTATATTTTAAAGCAGACGAAACACAGTGGTTAACATATTCACTTACTTTGTCAACTGTGGTTCAAATAAAGAGATGCAGTACGAGTATCTGCAACCTGCTCTGCATCAATGTATCGAGCAATCAACTTTTGTGCTAAATCTAATATACAACATATATTATCACTATATGTCTGAAGATTCAAAAGCTGGCTGAATAAAAAGGTTCATGTAAACTTTGTTTTATCTCTTTTGACTGAAAACATGGAGTTCGGGTACCTGATTTTTGCTAATATACCCTTAAATGGAAATTGTTTTCCTGGAGCTGCTCATTAACAATCCAGCACTTAACTTAAAACTTTTTTGTATTTTTTCAGAGTAATCTTGTTTCATAGCAGAAAATACTGTACTACTCACCAAGTTTTTCACATAGTAGTGTAAAACTTACTATGATTTACAAGATTACCACGATTTATACACACTGTGCATAGTATAGGACAAGTATTATTTTGCTACTAGCCTTTAATTTATACTTGACGCTTGTGAAGAAAGGTGAAGGAAAATATACCGGCTTTCAGAGTCACCCTGTCCTCCACCTTTCATGAATCTCGACACACTATATCAAGCTTGCCATTGCATAATATAGAAGCGTATCAGGGCAAGTATCAGTCGTGTTCGTCTACGGCTAAGACCACTAGCACGCCGTACTAAAGAGTTCAGCTGGTGGTCGAGAACGAAACGAGTTCGTTTTCTCTCCTTTTTTTCTTTGATTCCTTATTTTCCTTCACCTTCTTCACAAGCATCGAGTATAAATTAAAGGCTAGTAGCAAAATTATACTTGTTCTATACTAGTTTTTATTCGTTTTGCCTGCTGTTATTTGAGACACAAACCATCTTACACTGATCATAATACGATACAAGGGTAATAAGGTGTTAAAAAAAATTCTATTTTTATTTTTTAATATGCATGTTGATATATAGTCGATTATAAAAACATCTTAATGAATGTAATAGCGAATTTACAATTTTTATCTTATTCTAATTGAACAAGGCTTGTTTTATTTCTTGTACGATTTTAGATAGGTTTCACGTGACGGATGTATTAAGATAATTAATGGGTCTCAAGTTACGTGCAAGTGTACATACGGAATAGAAAGAAAACTGGTAGAAACTTACATTTTCGTGTAAACAATTACACGTATCTTAAAATACGTTGGTAATTAGGAAATATTTCTAATGCTGACTCAACTTCCAAATATTTAAAAAACAAAACGAGCCTTGCAAAATAAATATTGGAAAATAATAGAAAATTTTCCCTTAGATTTAGTAGGGATTTTTATAGTTCACAATATCTTAGCATATTCTACAAAAAAAAAAAAAAACATTCTCTTCACCAAATAGCAAAACCTCCCTTCAAATCCGTCATATAAAAATTATCTTAATGTTATTAGATTTGTACATCTTACTTCAAAAATAATTGTAAAATATATTTTATTATATAGAATGCGGCTTCTATACTCGATTTTTTCGAACAGAATTATTTCTAAGCGTGTGTGTGTTTGCAGTTACATTGCACCCACACATGCATACGCATTGACTTCATACCAAGCAAGTTCAAGCATCTGTTGAAATTAATACTTGGTGCCTCCGTTAATAAAGAGCGTGAAGTGTAGGAAAAGAAAAATTTGGAAGATAGGAGGAAAAAGATGGGATTCGTTTCGTCCTCGACCGCTAGCTGGGACTCGTCAGTGTAGCACGCTAGCGATCTAGCTACATACGATCACGTCTCACACTCGCACTGATACGCGTATATAACTACAAGGGCCAGATTGATATAGCGTGTGACACAATTAGCATTTTAAATACAATTGTATGCCAGAATTCATTTAAATTTTATTAAACTCCCGTACTACATCTCGTTCGATTATTCAATACTTTAATACATAGAACGCGACATCTGTACTTGATTTTTCGAACAGAATTATTTTTAAGCACGTGTGTGTGTGCAGTCTCGAGGCAAAAACGGGCTTGATTCTCGCCTAAAAATTTTTGGGGATTCCGATTTTGGGACTTTTTCGGTGGAAAGAGTACCCTCGGCGCCGGAAACACATTCTTCCGATTTTTAGCGGACTGACTGCAGTTTCTCCTGATAATACTCTGGACCTGGGAGGAAATCCTTCCATGGGAAGGTCGTTGGCGATCCCCGACGCTTGGTAGGTGAGAGACTGCTGGCAGTTGGCATAGCCAATTCCCGTCAGGGAAGCCAAAAGCCTGTCGTCCTAGTGAATTGATCACTGATTAGTCTCTTCGGGGGGGGGGGGGCGGCAATACCTGGGCCAGTTCATCCGGCACGGGCGTAGTCACTATCAGCCCTGCAACTATCGGCTCGGCTGGGTGTAGCATTTGTAAGTAAATTCGGAATATATTTCGGAATTTACTCGGAATATGTTTCTCTTGCTCTCCCGTCATCCATCAAGGCTGTCTTAACACCTCAATATTCCGTGTTTGGCCTCGATGCGTATAGTACCAACCAGATTCGTCCCGTGGTCTCTTAGTGGGTCATCGAAAATCCCCGTTATTTCTCATCATTCCACTATTTATCTGCCTTTATCTCTCTTTTCCTGTTTTAACACCTATATCGGAGTAATGGTCCAACGGACTGGGTCTCTCTCAGGGAGGATGGCTTTAGTCGGTAGGCACCCATGATGATTATCATCACGTTGTGTTATTGCACTAAAAGCAAGGGTAAATACGACACTCCCTTCTGCAGTAGTTTTGTCTATTCAGAGTAGCTTCGTCTATCTTAACGGGTCTCTAGAAGATTTCTTACTACCCGCTGTAGAAGAAAAAAAAATTGCTAGATCGTAGTACTGTCACTATAGAATAAAAAGGATGGGATTTTGTCCTCAACCGCTAGCTAGGACTCGTCAATGCAGTGCGCTAGCAATGTAGCTACATAAGAACACGTATAACACTTGCAATGATTCGCGAACATGAACGCGAGGGCCAGATTGATACAGCGTGTGTCACAATTAGAATTTTAAATACATCCGTATGCCAGAATTCATCATAATTTAATTTAACTCCCGTACTACATCTTGTTTGATTATTGAATATTTTATGTATAGAATTCGGCTTGTATACTCTATTTTACCATTTGCATGTTTTTTACACAATTATATTGCACACACATATGTATGCGCATTGACTTTATACCAAGCAAGTTCAACCCTCTGTTGAAACTCATACTCGACGCCTTTGGTAATAAACAGCACGCAGTGTAGGAAAACAAGAATTTAGAAGATAGGAGAAAAAGGATGGAATTTGTTTTATCTGCTTATCAATGGAGGCACCAAGTATAAGTTTCAACAGAGGGTTGAACTTGCTTGGCATCAAGTCAATGCGTATACATATGTGGGTGCAATGTGATTGCACTCCCACATACGCTTAGAAATAATTCTGTTCGAAAATTCGAGTATAGAAACCTCATTCTATATAATAAATATTTAATAATCGAACAAGTTGTAGTACGAGAGTTTAATTAAAATTTACTAAATTTTCGCATACGATGTAAATAAAAATCCCAATTGTATTACACAATGTGCATATGTGTTGTCTTCACATTTATATACGCGTATCAGTGCAAGTGTTAGACGTGTTCGTATGTAGCGAGATCGCTAGCGCGCTATACTGACGAGTCCCAGCTAGCGGTCAAGGACAAAACAAATCCTATCCTTATTCTCCTATCTATTAATTTTTTTACTTTCTACACTATGCGCTATTTATTAACGGAGGCGCCAAGTATGACTTTAAACAGATGGTTAAACTTGCTTAGTATAAAGTCTTTGCGATTACATGTGTGGGTGCAATGTAATTTCAGACACACACACACACTCTTATAAACAGTTCTGTTTGAAACATCGAATATAGAAGCCGCATTCTATATATTATAGTGGATTTTCTTTATTTTGAGGGGGCTGAGGGGGAAAGGTTGGCTGTGGGGAGGCAGCAGGGTCGTAAAAGCTCCTTTAAATCTAGTATATACTATAGAAAGTTACATATATATATACATATATATATATATATATATATATATATTAGTGGGGCTTCG
>JAPYYV010012869.1:0-10105 GCA_030522625.1 Copidosoma aretas
GAATCCATTAACTTTGTATTATCTAGTTCAACATTTATGCTACACGGTATTGTACAATTAAATAATTCAGAAAAAGCTTCAATGATTTAAATCACATTGAAAGCAATAAAAAACATGTATAACAGGCAGAATAAAATCCCAAAAACGGGCTAGCATTTCTTTGTACGTGGATATATACGTCGGAAAAGGTAGAGCTTGATTAAAAGCGCCTTTTCAGTTCCTCGTCTGTCACACAGGCATACAATTCAAGCCTCTAAATAAAAAGGTGGCGGAGGTCCTCTATTTTTTTCGAATGCTTTTGGGTCTTCCAGGAGTTTTGATGAACATCGTCAAAGCTTGCGGAGAAAAAGAGAGAAAAAGAGTTTGTAAGGTGAAAATATAAAAAAAATACTCAATATTAATTATCATAAATTGATTAATGGGGTGGATGTTTCACTTGATTACTATACATATACGTTATTTCTAAGCTTTGAGGAACTTCTATTTGTTTCTATTATGAATGAAACTTGGTATCGCATATAACATGAGATAATTTTTGTAACTACGACCTTCAAATTCATAGCCCAGGAATCAACGTTATAAATTAAAAGACTCCATGGAAACTTTTCTCTTAGTTATCAAGTCTTACTAGAATAAAATGTTGAAACCGTTTTCAGGACTTTCAAAAGACATTTTCTGAACTTTACAACGTTTTGTGCTGTTCGAGACTATACTAAACCACATAATAAAGATACTTTAGTATCTCTAGAGTGATTTCTAAGTGAGAGCAGCTAGAGTCGCGATCCACGTGAATATCCAAAGTTAGTAAAAATAAGATCAAGGCATTTGGTCGAGAATAAGGCATCATAGAGTTTCCATTTTACCGTCTCTCGATTCTCAGAAGGATTGCACAAATGGCATTTTGTAAGTATAACGCTTTGTAAAGTTCGAATTGGTTCCAACGTAGGAGAAAGTCAATTGCCGTATTTTTCCCATCGATCCTTGAGGTGGATGTCGATGCTGACGACGTTTGAGGAAAAGAAAGAAGAAGAAGAAAGATTTCACATCGCGTCAATTTTCATGAATTCAAGTTAACATTTTTCCCGCGAAATCTCTTGAGAATTTTACCGGTCATATTCCATGGTCGAACATAATCTGCGATATGCAAAAAAAAAAAAACAGCTCAGTGATAATGACGCTGTTATTGACCGAAATCCAGTGATAATTCCTAACATTTCTAAGTTCAACGCAAATTCAACATTTTCCAATACACACAGTACCTTTGCGAAAACTCCAATATCATAGAGCGACAGAGCGAAAGTTTTCGAATAACGTTCCGACGAGCGCTGCTGAGTGCCCCCGCGCGCCCAAGTTTCTTCATTTCGGCGTGAATTTGACTCCGCCCTTTGTCGTCGGACGTCAATAATATAATAGAGAAGCGGCAAACTTGCAGCTGCTCATCTCCAAGTTGTTCGGAGCAAAGTTTTCTCTGCAGCCTTCGACCCTTTTCCTCTCACAAACAAACAGACAATTTGAAAAGTAGGTACTCGCTCGCTATCGAAAGTCGCGCTGCCTGTTTACTGATAGCGAAATCGTGAACTTGAAAACGTAAAGATCACGGATGGCGCAAAAAAATCATCTTCGAAATCGCATCGTATTGTCTGCGTGTATCTGAATAATCTGGCACGATTGCGTCAAACTCAACTATCTTCCACCCACCTGCTTAATTGACAAATTTGAATTATGTATATAAGGCTCGATTATACGACTATTGCAATTTCTGCTTGAACCTGACAGCTTGTTATCGGAAATAATGGCTCTGCTGAGCGAGAATTAAGATCTCGCGAGGTTTGTGTGAAAATATTTGTTACGGTGGTAGGTAACAAAAAATCTTTCTGGCATTTTTAGAATTGACGGCAATAGTTTTAACTAGTTTTTCACGATGGATGTTTGTATTGAGGGAAACATAAAATTACGAATCTAAGTTTGTGTACAAAAAAGCTCTAAACTTTTACAAACTGCTAAATTCAGCTCATTAGTGAAATATTATTGTATTTCACTATTTATAATAGTGAATCCTTATTAGCATAAAGTATTTGTTTCTAAAGTTTAATCAATTTATATTTCATATATTTTTACACACGAGAAAAGATGTTATAATCAAAATAGACACCATTAAGCTCCTTAGGGTACAACAATAATGCAACACTACAATTATTAATTCAACTTAACATTAACAGACACACGGCTTCTACGTGCATATCGAAGTGCCAAATTTAAATTTGTCAAGTTTTTGTACCCAACATGTTTAGATTCGAATGAAAGCATTGTTAAAAATCGATGATATTACAAGGATTTCGTTGGCTTGAGCATACTAGAATTCTCTGTTCAGGCTTCACTATAAGTAATAACACCAAATTTTTTAAGTTTTTGTGATTGAAGGAAAATCTTGACGTGGTGCGTATCAGGGCCTGATAAATTTGAATTCAGCACCTAATATACAAGAAGATGAGTGTTTGTTCACATCAGTTAAAATTACAAAGTAAGGTCCTGTGTTATTGGATAAGCACTATAAAATGCATTGATTCCATCCAAATTTCAGTGTGTAACAGTTCATTCAAAATCGTATGATGCAAAAGTTTGATCAAAATCGTAATACATAAAAATTCAACTACAATCCTTTGTTGCACCACAAAATGTAGCAATTGAAGATTTTGTCTCAGTCAAACTATTTCATTTCGAGATTCTAATACAATTTAGACATATTACAGTGCTCAATCAGATCATTACTTCTTTTCTTGCTAGTCAACTAAATATTGGTAATATTGGTTTCAATATTCATAATTGTATATAATGAAAACAAAACGTAGAAAAACAAGTTCACCAATACTTTCCCCAATTCAAGACGTATAAACTCGGAAAAAAAAAAAGAAAAATTCAAAATAGCAGTATGCAAACCGCATTCCCGAAAAACTTCTTTCATACCTACGTTGATACGTGCCCTGTATTATATTACCGCAAGAGCACCCGCTAATTCACGAAGTCAGCCTTGCATTGGCCAACTTTATTGTACTACATAAACTCCGAGCCGTTTTCTCTTCCAGTAATGCTCGTTAGCAAAAGTTTGCACTGCTCAACAAATTTGGGAATCCTCGCGTGAAAAAACTTGGGGAAAATAAATTTACCTGACCGCGCTCATTTAAACTGCAACGTAAAAAAAAAAAAAAAAAAAAAAAAAAAAGAAAGAAAAAAAAGCGAAGAGAGTGAGTCGGAAAAGAGGTGGATCTGACAAATGAGCGGCCTGGATACTTTAGTTTCGCCGCTGACAGGTTAGCTCGTAACATGAGAGAGAAAGAGAGAGGGGGAAGCCAAGTTCAGACTTTATTTGACTTCGCGGTTGTCCGCGGACGAATGGCTGTAATAAAGCTGGGGTAGTGAAAGAGAGCGCTATACGTGTGGGTACACTGCTACGGTGCCGAAATCGTCGTAAAAAACTTTTGAAAAAGCAGCTCACGGAGTTTGCCACTTTGTGAGAGAGAAGAATAAAAATCGACGTGATATCAATTTGATCGAATCATAGCAAAGTGGCTATCACCTGATAAGACTGGTGTATTTTATATTCAATCTTAACAGTTTTCGACTTATTTGTTCTTTAGTTTATAACAGCTGCTCAATGAGGTAATATGAAATCCCTTGTGCCTCACATGTGAATAGAATATCAGCGAATTTAATGAAAAATATCTCATGCGAGGAAATAAATGAAAAAATAACTTTTGAACCAGCTCTATAAAAATTCCGTTGGGACTATTTACTTAGATCTCCTGTAGTTACTGGGTGTGATTCAAGAATATTTATTATTAATGTGTTCTAAAATTATAACAATGTCAAATTTAATAAAAATTGGGAAACACATGTACAAAAAAATGTCAAAATACAGGTACAAATATTCTTATTTTAACAAAAATACGGATGAACCAATAAAATAACTAATATTTTACATTCCATCAAAAGATTTTGAAACGATCAAAAGTGTAACCTAAAAGAGGCATACAGAGAAAAGTATTAACAAGTTGGTAATTAGCAAAAAATTATGAACAGCACAGATGCTTATCATTTTGGATCGAGTACTAGAGATATGCTTTGAAATTTTTTAAAACTTTATGCTTCGAAACTGTGAAAATAGTACAATAGATGGATCAGGCTGCTGTAACAATGTCATCTCACAAATAACCAGCTTGCTTCTTTCTCCTTTACAATTCTAACGACGACACGATCTCTTCTGCTGGCATATGCAATATTTCAGTACACGAATATATATTTTAACGAGTCGTGAAAGATACTTGCGTAGCATATAATGGTAGTAAGCGTACCTACTGCCTACATTATATACAGACTTGTAGCAATACAATCGACTTGCTGACGTGGAGGATTTGTTCCCTCGAGATGTAGGGGAGAGTGTGCACAATTTTACGTGGATTGAAGCAATTTGCATTTTTTCTTGTGATGGACTGAATTTTTTTCGATGAGTGCCATGCTTTTTTTCGTTTTATTGCGATGTAAGGTACTTAAACGCGAAACTTTAAGAAAGTATATCATGTATGAACAATCGAGATAAAACATATTCAGATATTAAAATGCATCATGTGAATTGTTAATAATATGTAATATGTGAGTATGTATAAAAACAATAATAATAATAATAATAATAATAATAATAATAGTGAAATTTCAGTTAAGGTTAGAGCTATACACGAGCGCTCTCTGACAACACAATTATACTGAGACTTCTTAATAATAAATTAACAATACAGTTTGAAGCAAAATGTTGAAGCAAACGTAAAACTCCAAATAAAAATGATAATACTATTTTTATAGAAAAAATATACATATATACATAATATTTTTTAATTATTACACACCAACTCTTTTACTATGACGGGAACATTTTCAACAATATATTATATTGACTTTTAGGTCTATGCATATCGAAAAATCCGATGACCCAATTCTGTACTTGTCGATACTTTGTGTCCAACTTACTAACGTCAAACATAATACTCCCTCGAATTTTTAAAAAGTGGTGAAAATTCTCGAATGAAAACTTTCCACGAAATCTGTAACAAGCTAGAGTGCAAGTATTAACTAGACTTTCATCGAAATTTGCGGCGAGTTCCGATAAACTTGTATGAAAACTCTAACTTGTTTTGAAATATCCAGCAAAATAAGCTTTACAATTTTATGAATTACTCGTGACTAGGTGCACTGTGTACTGTATCGCAAACTCTGGCAAGTTTTGACGGTAGAGGTGGGAACATTTTTTCCTGGAAAAAAGAACGAATACGAAAGTAAATAAGAAATAAGAAAAGAAAAATAAGTAGTAGGAAGTGAAAGGATATTACGGAACTAAAGTACAAATGGTGTACAGTAAAGAAATCAATTAAAGCCTTTTACCCGAATGGAATGGCGTTAATTCAGCTTGGATTAGAAGCATTAAGTAAAAGAGAACGAGATAAATAAGAAAAAGTACACAAAGTAGTAACTCTTGTTATTCTACTTCATTTTTCTTTTTTACTTTGATTCTAGTGCTTTTGTAGATGTATTTTTTTCGGCGTTTTTAACTATCATGTTTTACAATATAAATTAAAGTAAACATTTTTATATTTTTATTTTTGCAACACAGGTTTTTCATATATTACAATTTATTTGAGAATATTTATTTGTATAATCCAACACTGCTCAAATAGAGTAATGTTTATGCTGTTTATGCCCATAAAGCCCTTAATTATATTTCTAAAGTAGATATTTTTCAATCAAAAAATAATATTCTTGTAATAGTTACTTAAAAATTGAGGTAATCTAACCCTACGGCGTCGATATTATTAATCCTATCCATCTTGTAGTTGCTTTTGTTGTTTAAACTCTTTCTGGGTACATAGACGCATATTGTTTCATTATTTTTCAATTATTTTTTTAAATTGTTATCAACGCAGTTTTAAAGACTCTGAATAACTTAAAGAGGGTAGCTCAATATAATAATCGCCCAAGTAATTGTATGCATATTTTGTATAAGTCTAAAAATTCTGAATAAAATATAATGTTACTTTGTTAGCTGTCAAATTACTACATAGTTTTCCATGTGAGTACTTTAAGACGTAGATAATTTATGCAGTTACTTTCGAGAATCGAGACTTCTTTTTGTTGATAATACGTTCTGATAACTGAGTCTATTATAACTTACACTAAAAAAAAAAGGTTAGGTAGAAAAATATGATTGTTTGACAACGAATGTACATCAGATCTTATCAACCATATCATTGTTATTATGATTATTCTATTGATAGCTTTTGTTAACGATTGCCAAGTAAACTACATTCAATAACCACATATCTATACTTCATACGTATATCATCGATAAAGAGGTCATGTACTTGCATATTACAACGATACCCCGCGATATTATACAGTCTAACAAGACGAACGCAGCCGATTGTAATCTCCCCGGTATCCTGCCGCACCGCAATCCGAAATCAATAGTTCCTACTATAGATCACGTCATCCCTCCTCCCTCTACTTCTCATCCTGCTTCTCCATAGCTTCGAGTAGGCGCTAATAACTGATGAGCTTGATTTTGCGTGTGTTCGCATGTATTAATGGCAGGGGAGTGACAGATGGTGTTGGTGAATTGGTGGTTGCGGTATAGCGACGGCGACGCTCTAAAGGCTTGATTTAAAGCCTCCGAGTGGCTTTCTTGAATCGAAGATGGCATTGTTGTTTATCGACTGACTGTTTCGTCACTATATAGTGATATGGGTTAGAAACTATCTTCCGCCATATCGGATGATTCATAAATACATAGTTTGACTTGAACGTCGAAATATAACCATTGACGCTTTGTTCGTGTACCCTGTATTTCGATGACAGCCATTGAGACTTTGATAAAAGTAGACCCTTTCAAATTCCGGGCATTGTGTATACGACAAACAAAGCTGACCTCGGGAGGTTGGGGCAAGCGGCGATGAACGGAAATATACGTCAATTGTTCCCTCTGCTGAAACTATAGAACTGACCTTGTTCGATTTTGCCTTCCGGGCACCGGGCTAGACTCGCGAGTTTACTGACTAGCTATTTCAGCGTCGTTGTTGATTCTACTTGATACAAAAACGTTTCCAAACATTTTATGCTTTTTATCTGTTATTTCAGTTAAATAAAATATTATTTGTTGTTTTAGATAGGTATGAATGTTGTCGTCACAGTCAAATATATAATGGTCGAAGAAAGGTTTCAACACACAACATCACTACGTTCAGCCAAAACGAGAAAAAGAGTTCTAATAATTAGATCTTTCGATTCTTTTGCCAAGATAAAGAGATAGTGTACTACGTTCCTACGGCATCAACTTACACACATCGTCTTGAACTCCCGCAGGGAGAGCATACTTTCTTCCAGAGTCGCGCATACAACTTTTTTCTTCATCCGGTGAAAATATACGATGTTTCGTCCTTGTGTTCCTGATTTGTTTTAAAAAATCTTAACGAACGTTTAAACTTTTGAAACAACTTTTAATAAAAGCGCGTCATGACCAAATGTCTGCCACGGCTGCGAATTATTTTAATCACCCGCTCCGTAGCTCTCCACACTATCCCAACTAATGTTCTACAGTTGTATGAGGAGAGAAGGCGCCCTTGTTCAACCCTTATTTGATTGAACGTGACGCGGTCTTCATAAAAGCCCTAAAGTCTCTGGTGAGTAGAATCTTTTAATTTTATTAAAATACATTTCAAGGATAATTTTAGAAGATTATTTTTATACTTGAATGAAGCTTAGTATCATAAACAATAGAATTTATGATTAGTTAAAGTAAAAATAATAAACATAGAGTCCTCTTATTAACTGTGAAGAACAAAAAAAGCCGCTAGTAATATATGAATAAAGAACTTCCTCAAGAACTAGTCCGATACTTTATTTGATAAAAAAAAATTAAGTAACGTATCAGGATAATTCAAAATAAAAAAAATAAAAAAAACTATTTGCATGTTCTATACAGTAGAGTTAGTTTTAAAATAACATTAGAAAATAACATTAGCCAAAAAGAAAACGAAAAATTGTACAGATTATTATAGTTTAAAAGCAATGAAGCCAATCATCCAATATTGTTGCTAAAACTTATGTACGTTATGTGACAAAAATTAAGCAAAAATATAATTGAATCATCGTGCAGTTCGAGTTATGTTTTTTTAAAAAAAATCGTAGTACCTCAATAATAAAAATGTAATAAAATAGTTCATCAGAATTATTAATAATTGTGAAAAGTTATTGTTAGGCTTTGCAATATAGAATTGTTTCTTAAGTTGAATAATACTTTTACAATCAAAAATATAAAAAAACTTGTTTTTGGGAATTAAAAAACTCATTTTTCCTACCTCGGGCCTTTTGGAACCCTGGTACAACCTCGGTAGGAAAAATATCTTTTGTAACTCGATCGTAAAGGCTTTTTTATGAACCTTGTTACGTCCCTCACCTACGGCTCGTGCCGTAAACTTCTCGGTTTGCAAATTAAAGCCTAACCAATCTCGTACGAAAACTACTATTAAAAACCTGAATAAGGTACATTACTACATTTGTATTATTTAAGCGCCATAAGCATCAGATAATAAATATTGTAATCTCTGAGTAATTAAAATATGTTGGTGAATTTCTAAAATATGACTGATTTTACACAAAAAATGTAATATTATGTTAATATAAAAGGAACATAATATCGTAGTAGGGCGATTCAAAATTGAATATAAAACTATTTTAATACTCTATGAGATATAACTATAAAAAATCGAATTAGATTTTTTTCACATCAAAAAAGTTTTGACCTGACTGTCATGATCGATCCGGTCGGACGAGAGACGAGGATCATAGTTAGCGTTTAAAATATTTCCGACCTGTTCAGAGCAGTTCCGGTCGACCAGATCAATCACGTCAAAAACGCGTGTTTTATTTTAGATCAGGGTCGGTATGATCAATAAACTTAGACGTGATCCGTGGATCGACCTGACCTACTATTTTGAATCACAATTTGTAATATATTCGCAGCGGAATCCGCATTTGTAACAACGAATGCGGAGAAATTGCTAAAATTAATACATAAGTTCCGTGATTGTGGATGCAAATGCAATATCTGCAAAATTACTGGATCAAGCCAATGAAAAGTAAGCATTGACCAAGTTCCATGGTAATTGCAAAATTCAAGCTTCATTTAATTGTATTTAATTAATTATCATAATATAATCATTAATTTCAGTACATAAAAATTAAACAAAAACAACTGTTTATGATATGTTTTATCTATTGTATTACATATTCTGTTATAAATTACAAAGTAACTATCATGTCGGCGATGAACCCCGTGTCAAGCTTAAAATAAATATACATATTATCCAGTTTTGCCAACTTCAGAAATTCTCTGATATCTATAAAAGATAAAGTATTCGGTGTAATATGCTTTACTGAATTAAAAAATCTGCTGAATGAAGAATACCGTGATTAATAGTATATTTGCTAGGGCAGAAAATACGACTACCGTGCCCGAAGGGCACGGTTGTTGTATATTTATGCCCGAGGTGAGGACAACATTTTTTGTACCGAGGGCAGAAAGGCTTTGCCACACTTTCTGCCCTAGGTAGGAAAAGAGTATTGTTTGAATACTTTATTATAGAAGCAGCCTTAGGTTGTTTTCCTAGGTGTTAAGCATAAAAAAAAATATCTACAATGCGTTGCTGAATTTCTTAACGGACTGGTCACAGAAAAAGATTTACACTCAGAAAATCAAATTTGTTTAAGGTTATCTGACTTTTCAGACGATGAACTAAAACCATCCGTGATATTTTGTTTATCTCATCATATTTGCTTTTTTAAAGTATTAAGATTCGCTGCATCGTAAATTTCGTTCCTAATCATTTGACCACGACCACTTCTCTGTTGACACTTTCGCTGTCTTTCAATTTCCAATTTCATTATCTCCTCCTCTGCCAAATCTAAGCGAACCTCTAACATATAGTTGTAATATTTATAATTATCGGTTCTCTTTTTATTTTCAAGTAACTTGCGAAACTCTGAGCAAGCTCTCCGATAGTTC
>JAPYYV010012870.1:0-10104 GCA_030522625.1 Copidosoma aretas
ATGTTAAGTTGTGTTCCGTGAAATCTTCCATAGCTTGGATTGTAAGCCTCCCACAAAAAAATGACAAGAGAGCAAAGTTGTTCAGAATTATATTGTGCATCAAAGAAATATCTATGAAACACTCTAAAAACAGTTTTAATGAAAGTTAATTTTGGCGGGGAAAGGCCGCTATTTCGAATTTGGTCATCATAAATATCAAAGTTTCTATGATTTTATGACTTAAGAAATGGAAGACTGTAGGATGTGCTTATGCATGTAAATTTTGTCATTTAAGTAAATATGTTTCACGTATAGAATATCAAGTTCTACTGTTTTATAATTTAAGTGTACTAACTACTTTGATTGAAACATTTTCGATGCACCTTGTCAACCTTGCAAGGAAACAAGTATCTCACTTACTGGGCACCGTTCAAAAATTATTCTTTAGATCCACAGTAGAGTTCTTCGTATTTGTCTCATTTGAAATACCAGAAGCCGTTGACACATTTATACAATGAGTAAATATAAATACTCGTAATAAATTAATTGACACTGAACCTTAGATATGTGAACTCCTCCTTGTAATTTAAGCAAATATATATTTCCTTACTTTATAAATATATTTACTTATTATGAATTCCTTAACCTTAAACATAGTTGATATCAAATGATTATACTATTTACACTTAAAAAGTTCCAAAGAATTCTGAGCATCAAAAACACGATCGTAAAAAGTGTCTAATAGTAGTTTATGTAATTGTTTTCTTTTGAGATTGAGAAGGTGCAAATGACATTTTTGACTCAAACAAGTCGGTACTCATAAATTATGAAACAGTAGAACTCGATACTTTATACACATGAAACATACTCTCGAAAATTAAAAAATGTATGGTCCTTAAGCACATCCCACAGTCTTCTCTTTCGTGAGTTGAAAAAACGTTACAACTTTGTTATTTATAATAACGAAAGTTATCTAATTAGTACACAGTACAATTTTCACGAATTTTTTTCTTTTGTCATTTTTTCTTGATTAGTTAAGAAAAAAATGGCTGTTGAAGTATGAACTATTTTGTGGGATTGCGAAAGATGTCAAGTTGTGTTTCACAATATCTTCCACAGCTTGGTTTGTAAGCCTCCTACAGACCCTATCAAAAATATCATCGATAATTCAACTTTGAAATCAACGTTGATTCAATGTTAAAATCAACTTTGAATTAATATTGAATCATCGTTGAATCAACGTTGACGTCAACATTGAAATCAATGGTAAAACTCAACGTTAATCAACGTTGATTTGAAAATCGAATCAACATTGAATCAATGTTGATTCATTGATGATTTGAAATTTAAAAAAACCACCGTCAAAATCAGCGTTGAATCATCAATCACTTCAACGTGCAATCATCGTTGAATCAACGTTGATATTAACAGTGATTCAACGTTGGTTTCAACGTTGACATTTCGAATGGGGTAAGAAAACTTAGCTGGCAGTCTGATTTATCAAGGTACATCAGTCACCATAGATGTTATCATGCGTATGATAACATCAAAACTGGGGGCCTGAAGTATTTTTGAACAATTAAGAAAACAATAAAAAATCTTTAACAATTTTATGTTGTTTAAAAATTATTAAAATTCTTCAAGCCCCCAGATTTGGTGTTATTATGCGTATGATAACCTCTATCAACGTTGCGTTTTATCATTAATTTCAATGTTGACATCAACGTTGATTCAACATTGATTCAACGTTGATTTTAACATTGAATCAACGTTGATTTTAAAGTTGAATCATTGATGATATTTTTGATAGGGGATAAATGACAAGAGAGTAAAGCTGTTGCAAATTCTGTTGTGCAGCAATAAAATAATTTTTAAACAGTAAAAAAAAAAATCATAAATAAAGTTGTAGTTTGTACCTATGGTAAGAAAAATATTAATTTTCATAAAGCATAAGTTCTCATTTACTGTGCCGCAATAATATTTATTAAGCCAATTGTATTTATTCTATATTATAATTTTTTTCATTTTTTGTACACTGTACTTATTCATTTTATATTATAGTTTTTCATATTGTTTGCAACAGTTTTTTAATTACTCCAACATGCCACCAACCAGAAAGAAAACAGATGAATATGGAAGAATATTCGAAGGACGGGTATTTCACATTAATAGTCGAGGACCTACAGTGAGGTACAGATTCACTTGTATTATTAAATAAATCAATTAAATATTTGATAGTTGACCTTTAGTACAGTCTTGTGCTGTATGAAAATGTAATTTTTATGGTCAATCGTGAATAAAAGATTCTGATACTGTTTTAGATATTTAAAATGTAGTACTGACCACTGCGAAGCAACAGCCATACAATTTCTTAAGAATGGTACTTGGGAAACACATAGAGGTCGAATAAAACACGCTGCATTATGTTTCAAATCAAATTCTAAAGAAATAAGGGCTAAATTCGAAAAAAGTTTAACAGAGTCTTTGGAAAATAATTATTACGATCTTAGACAGTTATTTGATACAACGATATTACTGTAAGTATATGTAAGATAGTGTTTTGTCGTATTTGATTATTGTGGGCAGCAATCACTATATACTACCTTCAATGTGCGTAGATACCCAGAACTCAAAACAAAAATTTCATATGAGGAGATTCGACCAAAAATGCTAAGATGGCGCCGAAAAGTTTGGCCAGCCAATCCGACTACACTGTCAGAATTAGCTGAAGTAATGACAGATCCAGAAGACGGTTTTCTACGTCAAGGAGTGGACACACAGAAGTGCATACGTTGATTGATACAAACAACAAAGAGCACTTGATTTTTTTCGACGACAATTTGATAAGAACCAATTTTCATTCAGTGACGCATATTTTTGTAGACTGCACATTTAAAGTTACACCTGACGTGGAAAAAAATAAATTTAAACAATTAATCACTGTTATGGCAGTTAGCCATGGTCATGTAAGTTTTTTTTTGTAATGTAGTATTTTTACGTAAAATTAAACGTACACGTTATCTTATTTTCTATGTAAAAAAGAATATTTTGCTACTACTAGAAAGGGTGTTGAAATGCTATTGTTCAACTCATATGATGCGACTTTTGTTCGAGCACGATTTGTTATTACTTGACAATGAGGTTTGAACTTTAAAATTAAGATCTTTGATTCTTATTATTACAGTATTAAACACGCATTTAAATAGTACTACGATTGTTCATGTGAATATTTCTTACAGGTTTTTCCAATAATATTTGGCTTATTAACTAATAAAACGCAAAAAGCATACGACGTTTTCTTCAATTTCGTAATTTCTAAGAAATTACTTGATCCCTTAAAGATTCAGGTAATAATGTCTGACTTTGAAGTTGCACTTAGAAAAGCAGCTGCTACAGCGTTTACTACATCCCGTATCGTTGGATGCCAAGTGCACTTTGACAGAGTAAGTTTCACATACATATATAAATTATATGCATCCATATATACATATGTATACATATATGTCTACATGTATGTACATACATATTATGCATACACACAAATTTGTTCTTAGAATAACACATTATGTCGTCTAATGTACAGTAAAACATTTTCAGGCGATGTATAAAAAGCTTGACTCGTTAAAACTGAAAACTTATTTGCAAAACAATGCAGCAGTAAAGGCATTTATAAAAAAATTACTAGCTCTGGTATTTCTGCCAGCGGACGACATAATTAGAGAATATGGGAATCTGATTGACAACCTTGAACTCCATCACAGGCTCAAACTTCAAAAATTTCTCGATTATTTCGAGTCATTTTGGCTAAACCGAACAGGGCCTTAATCGATAAGTGTGTTTGGGTTACTTGTTCGCACGAACAATGTAATAGAGGCTTACGATAGCCGCCTGTTACACAAACTTAAAAAGCATGCGCCTGTGTGGGCATTCTTCCGTGAGTAAAGACTTCTTTCTACAATATCAGTTAATTTACAGTATAAGTTTATTTATAATATGTTCCTGCTTTATGCATTAACTTTTACTATGTACGGACAACAATTTGTTATACTAGTACATACTGTTTACACGCAGAGAAATGTTGGATGGTCAGACTTCGAAAACTTTGGAAGCAGGCCGCTTCAGTATTTTTCCGAATATCAGAGGTTCAAATCTAGAAGCTGTATACCTAGAATCAATGCAGAGGTGCCACATATCGGAGGTTTAGCTCTCGGCCTTCGATGTTGGGCACTTTTTCGCCCAACTGATAAAGTTAAGGTAACAGCATGAAACAGTTTTTAATTAATAATACACGTCTAAACACACATTTTGACGGATTTATATTGCTTTTGACTTTGACGGAAAATGGTTAAAAACCTAAAAAACGTCATTTTTCAAATCTCGCGGATTCTTCGAAATTTTTACTTCAACTCGTGATATTTCAGCGAGATATTTATACTAATAAACCAAACTTTTCCACTATAAACTTTAACACATCCTACGACTTATAAACCAGTTCTGGCGTCTTGAAAATCGTTTATAAAAAAATGGCTGATTTTTTATAAAAACTTTTTGTTTCGCGAGAATTTTTTTTTGTAGAACCAAAGTTGTGTTATAAATATTTGAATCGCAATGTTTTAACGTAACAGCATTAAAGTTCTATATCCAAAGAAGTTTTCTGAAATTATTCACATCTTTGAAACCACTATTTAAACAGTTGCAACAATTTGTTTCCGATACTTTGATGCGTGTCACTTACTACCTCATTGAAAATCAAATTCAGCGTTGCAGTAACATTAACGTATATTTTATTTCCGATGATTTGTTTAGTGTAGAATTAGTGAGATAATATCAAGAGCTAATATCTCATTTTTTTTTAAATAATGAGTCCCAAAAATCCTCAACCGAATAGAAGTTTCAAATAATTGAAAAGTTAAGCAAAAAACTTAAAGAACTTTATTTTATCAAATGAAAAACGGACTTTTATAAAATTTTATTGCAACAGATTTAATTATGCATATATTATGATAGTTCAATAAACTTTATTTCATTAAATAAAAAACTGTTAATAAATAAATATACATTATAAACAGATAAATTAACTTGAATAATGATGTACATTAGTTGCTGTCATCGGCGATTTCATCGAGAATCGGTTGTGAATAACATTTTGTTTTACATTTACACAACTGACCTCATAAATATGCTATGTAAATTCAAGACAAAGATTTAAAATACTCTCATTTCTACTATATTTACATTAGTCACTACACAAATGATCAAAAGTAGTTTATAATAAACAACCTTAGAGTAAACGAGAATCGACGTATCTGTTCACGAAGCAGTCAGCTGGCCCGTCTGCTGTCTGCTAGCGCGCGTCACGCATACAAGTATCGGAAACAAATTGTTGTAACTTTTTAAATAGTCGATTTAAAGATGTAATACTTTTCAGAAAACTTCTTTGGATATTGAACTTCAATGCTGTTACATTGTAACATTGCGATTCGAATATTTATAACACAACTTTGGTGATTGAAAAAAAAATTCTCGCGGAACAAAAAGTTTTTATAATAAATTGGATATTTTTTTATAAACAGTTTTAAAGACGTCAGAATTGGTTTGTAAGTCTTAAGATGTGTTAAAGTTCATGGTGGAAAAATTTGGTTTATTAGTATAACTATCTCGCTGAAATATCAATAGTTGAAATGAAAATTTCGAAGAATCCGCGAAATTTGAAAAATGACGTATTTGAAGTTTTTAACCATGTTCCGCTAAAGTCAAAAGCAATATAAATCCGTCAATATGTGTGTTTAGACGTGTATTATTAATTAAAAGAGGTTTCATGCAGTTACCTTGACTCCATCGGTTTTTCGATGTAGAGAGCACTTTTTGGGAGTGATCTGCACGCCTAAGAGCTTGGCGTGTTCGACGTTTTTGGAGTTTGCATGCCTCTAAACATGAAAACAAAATGCTTGATGTTTAATATGATGTATTTCTGCGTTTTTCTGAGGTACGTTGCTTCTAAAGTTGAACCTATGATATTCGGAAAAGTACTGAGCGTCTTGCATTGAAAGTTTTCGGAGTCTGACCGTCCAAAATTTCTCTCCGTGTAGGGTACAGAAATTCGTAATGTTGACATTTGGAATTATGAAAATAATCACAAACTTATTGTACCTGCAAAAAAATTACATTCAAACTTACTTTTTTTACCGCTGATTTAGTTTACGTGGCATACAACTTTTTTTTACGTTTGTAGGAAGGCTCATACATATTTGTGATCGAACTATTACAGACCTCAACCTTCTCAAACAAAATAAACGAATCAGCAAAAATCCCCGATATGTCTCCAAATACAAAGAAAAAGGAATCATGAACAGTAACTTGTTAATTAATCGCGTCGAGTATACAAGTATTTAATTCTTCATCAAAAAATTTTTTAGTTTGGGTTAAATTAATTAAAAAACAACTCACTGCAATGAAGGCTTTGACTATATTGTCTTCCTATAAAGGAAAAATATTTCAGGAAATTCTAAAAGCTTCAAGAGAGAGATGCCTGGAAGCAGAACCCGTGCAAATTGAACAAGCGGCCGACGAATCGCAAAATTCAGGCGTTGGGCAACAGCAGTCAGACCAAGAATGGGATGAACTCAACCTTAGTGGTTATATGCCTGGTACGTTACAACATTATAATTACAAAAAAAAAATTATCGACGTACATTCAATAATTGCTTGTGTTGCTAATGTGATAATATTGCAGATCCAGATTTTAACGAAGATTTACAAGATCTTATAAACGATATTGAAATCGTACATAATCACATGGATGAGCCGGATTCAGTTGATAACTTGAATTCTCAAATAGAGAATTATTTACCAGTACAGTTGTCTACAAACACGCAAACGTCACACATACAACTTCAAAATAATTTGTTACCACACCACGTAATTACACCATCCCCATATAATGTAGATGCATTGAATAATACAAACCATGAGCACCCACACAGTCAGAATGAATCATCACAGCCTAATAGTACGTCACACGAAACACCTTCAATCTGTAATGAGCCATACATTAATCCAGAATCCATTGAAACACCAACCGAAGAACCGGAAGCTGTATATTCTCGACTACATACTTCGTTGTATTCACATGCACGCAATCGCTTGCTCGAATGTTTTTCCACACACACCAACGCACCATCATATGTACAATTAGATCAGAAACAGTTATCACGAGAAATAGTTGCATACACACGTAAACAGGAGGTCAAGATCAATTGTGATAATAGGCAGCTGATGATTGATGCTCAAATTCCCACTGACAATCAACAATAAATCAGCGTATCAAATGAATCTTATAACACGTCATTACTTGATTTCAACCGTGATCCTGTTAACTTAACAGATTTATTTTCTCCTAACTGGTGTCAACCCAGAAGAACTTATTATGAGTATGAAATATGTGTTAATGAAGCAGGCACTGCAGAACCCTCGATCAACGAAGATAAACTGCAATCTCTGAATGAAATACCTATTGAAAACACACAAGAATCAATAATCGAGAACAGAGAACCCGCTACCAAAGAGATTAAGAATGTAATAATACCCGGTAAGTAAATACTCCAAATGATTTATCGTGCAGATTATAAATTATACAAAGCAAGAGTGTAGAAGTTGCCGAAATGGCATTCGTTTTAATACTATTGATGCTCGAGTGGGCTCTGGTTCCCACTGCAAGTTTAAACATGTCCGAAACGTGTATAGATTTTACTGTTGCAATTAGTATTGCGACATCACACACGTGATATTAGACCTGTTTTAATATGTACAAATATAAGTTAACGCATTTTTCATATACGCCAAAGATAAAATTAGTATTTATTATTATAGAGGCACAGTGTGGCAAAGTGATTGTGATTGTGGGGTGCGAAGTGTTCCCATAAGCGCAAAGGTGTACTTAGCGTCATCAGTAATAACTTATTTTGTAAGCAGATCAAGTATCCAATGCTGCCAATTAAAAATTTATTTCTTTCTTTCAGAAAGTGAAGATATGTTCGGATCATCCGACTATGAGGTGTCGTCAAATTATTCACAAATCAGGCTGGGTACATTTTTTAAATTCCTTCATCACTTTTTATAATAAAAATACTGTAATAGTGTAATAAACTGTGCATCGCATGCAAGCCTCGATAATTTTCTCTCATGAAATTATACATCATCTAAGTTTTTCAATGTACCATACGTAAATTTTTTGAAGAAAAGGACGTAATTTTTTTTTTTTTTCATTGAACAATTGTGATTGCTCGCCGCAGACCGTTATTTAAACAAGATGTAGTTTTAGCTGATATGCATGCAACAAATGATAATCATATCAAACGCGGCGATAATGTAGGTAAAGGTTCGTTGGCCTCTCTTTAAGTCTGTCTTGGTCACAGAAGGCTGTCTCTTCAAGACACTCAGGAATGTTATTTGTAATTGTCGTTGTTTGTTCTAACTAAAGTTCAAAATCATAAATAAATATTTGTTTGTCAAAATTTAGTGGCAATCAGTGTTGAAGGGCCAAGAAGCCTTAACCTAGATGGTCGCTGCGTTAGATGTAATATATATTACAAGTTATTGTCTGGATACCAGCTAATATCGGTTTTTATTGGCATTAAAATGATGTAATAATCGTGAAAATTCAAATATAGTTGTAATGTAATCGGTGTAAGTAAATTGTACCTTCGAATAAGAGGCTTAATACAGTTATTGCTTAATGTTGTATTAATGAGTACAAGAACTACAAAAATAGCATGGACCCATGGCATATTACAGTCAAAATGCATAACTAACATGTAACAATGTTTACTGATTTTTAGAAACAGATTTTGTTGTGGATCAAGTAGCAAAAGTATTGTGGTGGCAATATAGAAGCAACGAAATCGTGAACGATCAAATAAACGGCAATAATGAAGAGTCAGAAGATGAAATCCCGAGTTCTCAAGGTATGAATAAGACACAATGAATGTTAGGGAAAAGTTGGAAAAGTGAATTTTACTATTCTGTCGATAAAAATATAGCATAAAAAACCGGTTTTTATGCAGAAATTTCTTAATATTTCAGTCATAAAATTTTACGTTAATATTATACGCATTAGAAAAACCAAAGAAAAGTAATTATCATGCATACCCATGTAAAGTTTCTGTTGTGCTCATTAGCGCGGAAAACAGGTTAATTTTTATGATAGGGTTGTAAACACTAATTGTTTAAATACCTTGCGATGTAGTTTTTCATAAGAAATCATTATGTATTTACTAGAAAAAAGCTTCTTTATAATATTTTTAACAAAATGAAGAAAATAAAACTAAAAGGAAAGAGTGTTAAGTACTCCAAAAAAGTATTTAACTACTTGTTTTAACATCTTACCAAAACATTTTTTCCCTGAAAATGGATTAAGGTTTTTTTAGCTGGAGGCAATTATATCAATAATTCAATTACTTTGATACAATACAAGTAGTATAGAGTAATATAGAAAAATATTTCAAGCAAAAAAAGTGCATCGCAAGAGGAAAAAGTCATATTTGGTGTTTAAAAACCTGTAAAATAAATTAATCAAATCTTGCTCAACTCTTGGTAAAGATAGAGTAGTGAAATCAAAAAATTTTTAGTTGCAAGTTTTAACTTTCATAATAAATAGTTGTTTTTATTACACAGGACAGAGAAAGCGAAAAAGGCGCTTCAACAGAAAAGGAAGCGCAAAGCGTCGCAAGATGTGGCTGAAGAAGCAGCAATCGCAGGAACTGGAGGACTAACAGCAAAATTTAAATCAAAAATCGAATAGTAGCCTGATAAGGCTGGGGCTGCAAGAAGAAGTACCAATATGTAACAAGGTAATTACGATCTGAATTTTGCGGTTGCATGTGTGGTGACAATATATTTTAATGCATTACTGGTAATAAAAAAAAGAAATAATCGGTAACAGACGTTTATATTTAAATATCAATCTTTAAGCATATTACGTAATGCAGACGATAAATAATAATTATACCTATTGTCATATTATTGCTTAGCCAAAAGTTGTGATATACTTGGACTATCAATATTTAAATACTATTTGTAGAAGTAAATGGTTACATGTACATGTTATCCGTCATTTAAACGTAAAGT
>JAPYYV010012871.1:0-10877 GCA_030522625.1 Copidosoma aretas
GAGCCTAGAATTTGCGATTTTTATGTTTACTTCTGGTGTTTTTTGAGGTTAGGTGAAAATTGTGGCATGATGGAGCAATTTGGACACCAGATTCGGACTTAGCACCTTATAATACATAAGGTATGCATATTTGCTACCTATTACATTTTTTTTTTTAATTTGCAATTTTCACGTTTATTTTTGGTGTTTTTTAAGGTTACAAGAAAATTCTGACGTGCTGGAGTGATTTGGAAACCGGAATCGGATTCAACACCTCGAAACACATATGGTAAGTATATTTGCTTATAGGTACCCTGACTTTTTTTTTGTGGTCCTGTGTAATCATTGATATTTCAAATATTAGATGTTAATTATCATCAGTTGACACTTAAATAACCTCAACAACCTTAACATCAGAAAACGTACAAAAAAAATAAAAAATTTTAGCATAATGCGAAAAGTTGAGTAAGACTTCACAACTATATGGATATACTAAAAGCATGGCAAACATTTTTTATATCTAGATATCTTTAAAACGGCACGGTTCATATATCTAATCTTTTAGGAGATGAATCATAGTTACATTTCTAATGTTGTACTTGTTTTTTATAAGGATTGTAAATACCGTTTTTTTTTTGTATCGATTAAAACTTTACTTGCTGGGAACTCAGAGGTTGGATTCACGTGTTAAGAGAGTCAACTTTAAAGCTTTATTACTTGAAAAAGGCACGGCTGAGATTACTGAAATTTAGGCATAGTATACATTGATACCTAAAGAACTTATCTTCAAAATTTCAAGACAATCGTAAATAAAGTGATTTTGGCATAAGAACTTATCTTCAAAATTTCAAGACAATCGTAAATAAAGTGATTTTGGCATAAACGTCCTTAACGACAGATTAACCTTAAAAACTTGAAATATACGCGTATGTAATGATGAAAATTTCATGAAACAATTTTTTCCAACTCATAAATAACTCCTTTTTGGTACTCGAATATTTAATTATCAATGAATATGAACCCAGAACTCGAATAATAATTAGAATTTGAGTGCTATGTTAGAGTAATGAGCCTCCATGTAATCATTTGATGTCACAAAAAACATTAAATGATTTTCAATGAGTGCTTAATGTTTGAATATTATAAGAAAGTCATTGTGAATCTTTTAATCCAAAAACAACTCAACAAGTTTCTATGTATATTTAATTAAAAATTCGAGAAATACGATTGATTTTTAACTTATCATTGCATATACCTTTTTTTATTAAATAAATGGAAAAAATTGTATAAAAAAGGGTTGAATTCCTTTTTGTAAAATTTGTTTATATCTTGAATTTTGGTGGATAATCACAATTTTTTGTGTAACCTTTCAGCAAACAAATCTTATAACAACTTTTTATAAGTTTTATATAGGTTGATATAACCTTTATTTTAAATTAACAAAATGTCAATAAGAAAGACTAAAATCAATTGGGATTCTAAAGGAGCAACAAAATAAAAGATATTCCCTTTTTAACATCAGATTTTTTGAGAACAAAATAAAAAATTAGTAACATAGGTGCATGAAAATACAATAATCATTACTTTCATTACAAATATTAATGCTATTGTCAATCATACAAATAGAGCTTGTAATATTCCTACTAAATTTTCACACTTTAATGTTTTATTCATCAATACTTTAACAAATTTAATGTATGGTTGGCATTCTTTAGTAATTCACTGCCATTCACAGCAGGTCAAATCAATAATACATTCATTTCTTCCTTTTAGAGTTCGAGCTTTCTGGCTTCCACAATCATATTGTAATTTTTTCAAAAACCCAATAAACCATGGCAGTACCTCAAAAGTAGAATGAATGAAGAAAGTATAAATTATAGTATTCTTGATGCCATATTACTATAAGGTGGTGAGGAAATCTACTAGTTTGATAAAGGGGCGGCCAAGGGGCGTTAAAGAGGAAGCAGGAGGCAACCAAGGGTGGGCAGGAGGGGCCAGGGGCAGAAAAAGTGCGGATAGGGGTGGTGAAGGGCTGCCAAAAAATATAAAATTTAGGAGTTAAAATCAAGCTGACTAAGACAATTATGCCAAGGGCGGAAAAGGGGCGGCAATAGGTAAATGGAGAGCTTAGCTACCATTTAAATCCTTACAACTGTTTCATACCGGAAGATGAAATACATATGGTAGGATGCCGTAAGCAACGATTTTCAATGATATTAAACTTTTTCTACGAGTTCGAAACAATATATTTTTAATACTTAAAAAGAAAAAGAGTTTCTAAAGTTTCCTACATAACACCAACAATAATGTTGTTGGTTTTTTGAATACGTTTTTTAGACAAGTATTACAAACCTCTATTGCAAGCTATGATTGGAGCCGATATTTGAACTTAAATGAATTGAAAGCTAGTTTAGATAACCTTACTTTAAAAATTTTTTAATCAGATTAAGAAAGATAATATATAACATTTTTTGAACTCAAAAATAGTTTGCTTTGCTCGTGATTAATGACTTTCTACCTTAAGGTGGCTCATTCAGATCGATATAAATAATAATTTTGAACTAAAAAAATTGTAGATTATAGTTTAAGCACTACACTCTTCATTTATTTTTCAAAACTGGTGGGTCAGCCATTTCATTATAAAGAAAAAAAATGTTGGAAAATTTGATCAATAACATTGTTTCTTACGCACATTTCTTTACAAGTCCTTATCACTTTTTTATAAATCGCTTTCTACTCACTTTTTTATTGACGATTGGAATATTTTGTAATAAAATTCAACTTATCGATGAGAATATCGATCTTCTCTAGCTAGATAATATAGCGCACTTTTAGTTCTTTTCTGCGTTATAAATGAATTGTTAATTAACACGGCTTTTCGAATCACGATGACTCTAGCGCACCCGACGACTTTTATGCGAAATTTAGCGCGTAAGACAAGTCTCATAAACATTAATAAAAGAGACATGATTAATGCAGTGTAATTCATACCAAGACTGCTGTTAGAAAAGATTTTGGCTTCGTAATTTACATACTACATTACGTTGAGTGGGGCATTTTAAAAATATGATCTCCGTAAACTATGTTTGTAATAGGCGTTTCCATTCTTTAAAAATGGGAGGTAGCAAAAGCAAGAGGAGGGAGGGGGGGAGCACCGCCCACTGGGGCTACTCTTACGTGAATGGTTCCTCGTCGTAGTTCTGAACGTATTAGAAGCAAAGCCTTAGACTTCCCACTAGTTTTACGTGACCCTTCGTGAACTTTCTAACTCTTTCTGACTCGTAGACGGAAACTGCCATTTTTTCGTCTTACATTCCTTCCATCTCTCTATCTCTCTCTGTTTCTGTTTCTATTTCGCTTTCTTCCCTTCCTATTTTCTTATTTGGAGCACAAAGAAACAGAGGTGAGCGTCCGCTGCAGTTTAAGAGTTGCAGTCAATGACTGCAGAACGTATCTTAGTAAATTTCGTGCGTGTTGTATTTCTTTAGTACTGAGTATGAGTCGTGTGTGCCAGCAGCGGTGTTGGCACCAACCTCACTTTTCTTATCGTAAGTGTGCTGCTAGTACTGTGCATATCCACATAGGAAACTAGTTAACTGTGTTCTTACTTATTACGTTGATCCGCTCCTCTTTCTATCTCTGCTTTTTTTAGAACTTTCTTTACTCCTCCTTGATCTGATTCTGTTGTACATAAGTCACAATAGCTTGTCAGCGTAGCTCTATGTGCTTTCTAAAACTCCAACAAGCAAATCAATTTCTGAGTGTGTTTATAAGCTGCCATGATCTTATTTTTTAAACGTGTTTAGCTCATATTTTAATATCATTTTCAGATTGTATAATGGTCTGAGCTTGTAAGTTTCGGACTTACATATTATATCCACACAAACCATTTAATAATACCTCGAATGGCTTCAATCAGCTTTCAAGATAAGAAATGATGAATCAACTGACAACTATTGTAAACGTTTTTTTTTTGTAAGCTCGAATGGATGGACTGATTTTCAACCTAATAATTAAACTATCTCTTTACGATCTGAATACTTGTTAAATAGCACCTAGCACATCATTCACTCATCCCCAAAATTGTTTACTATTTGGACGTAAAAGTGAGAAGAAAAGATAGTTGAATTTATGGTAAAAAATTGAAACGCATATATATATATGTATATATATATATATATATATTTTCATGTATGGTGACTTATGCGGACATTTTATAAGTGAATAGGTACTTATGCGGACACTGATGGAATTATGCGGACGTCCGCATAAGTTTTTTGAAATATATAAGTGTATCGAAAATTGTGCAGACATTTAGGGTCGTTCTACAACGAAAAATGGAATTTGAATTAGCGAACTAGACGGAGCGAGCGAAGCCAGCGAGGTCGTAGTGAGCCATTGTCGGTAATGGATGCCTTCCATGCACCCCCGAAGTGTTAGAGTACTATATAGTGTCAATTATATCGCTTTTTCCGCATAAGTCCCCATTTGCGTACATACATACATATATATATGTGTGTATATATACATATGTACAAACATACATACAGACACACACCAGAATAACTGAAGTTGCTAAGTACATTAAACAATATATTTAAGTGAAAGTGCCTCTGTCTCATTATAAACATTCAAATACTAGAATAATTTGTGAATAAGTTAATGGATGAATAAATCTTAATCTGTCAAACATATATAACGGCAGGCAGTTGCAAAAGGCCCATAAGTGACTTATAGAACTTATTTTGAGCGATATTCTTATTAAATTTATGCATTTTACAGCATCTATTTTCTAATTATACAGATTTATGATTTTAAGTTATTGTTATAAAATATAATAACTATAAGGAGTTACTTTATTAGTGCCGTAGTAAATGCTTATTTAAAGGTAGTAAGACCCTCTGCGCGTGCCATATTGTGCCAACTTATGCATAATTTATGGGCCTTCACAATATGCTGTTCATCTCCTTCTTATACAGCTGAGCGGCTCCAACTTTAGGATACTAAGAAACTGTACAGCTCGTCTTTGAAAGGCTTGGTATTTAGTTTACTTATGATATTATTTGTAACAAACTGTTTTTTTTAACCGTAAGAAAAGATTAATAGTTATAAATGATTTTGTTCACAATTTTGCCTCTAATAACCCTTTCCTATCTTTCCTACATTAAAAGTTCAACATTCAAACCTTAATTTCTTTAAAACTGTATCACTGGGCTTCCATACATTTTGTCTCATGATAAATAATATCAATTCTCAGCCATATGCGAGATTTCAGGAAAATTGTAGAAAAAAGTCTTTTGCCCTACTACAATAATATCGAGGCAATATCCATGCTATTAACAATGACAGAACTTGAATTTGCAAGTATTCTGAAGTATCGTATGGAGATATCATTTGATTCACAAAACAAATTGGATTTTCGATGAGTTTTTAACGCGTAAGAAAGAAATTTTTTATCACATGTAGTTGATGCCTAAGTAGGATTTGTCAAAATTTTTTAAAGTTGTAGTGTTAGTAATTGAGTACAAAAACGTGCCAGAGACAAGCCTCTTGCATAGGTCGCTTGATGGTTTGTAGACCTAAAACGGTCAATTGATTCAAAACAAACATGATTCATAAAAAATATGTTATGGTCTTAAGAGATACAATATGTATCTGCATGAATTATGAAAAAAAGGTATCAATTAGTATTTTTTATTAATTATCAATTTGTGTATATTTTTAACTTAAGTTAAAAGAATCTTTGTTGCATTTCAAAGCAAAATGAAATTAACTATTACCAGTTTTTAAATACCAAGTCACCTTTATTATATTGATTGATAGTTTTATTACATTTCTTTTACACTTATTTACAAGAATCATGATTGACATGAGTACATGGTATAGATTTTATATGTACTAAAAAAAGTTTTTTTTTGCAGTTCCCTTTTTCTATTACGCTGTTAGTATTTCAAACGGCGATCAATGTACCACATTACTTGATATTTATATACATATATAAATATATATACATGTGTATATATATATATATATATATATATATATATACAAGAGGGGCTCTTACCCCTGCGTGCTCCTCATGCCAATCCCTATATTTCAATATTTTTATTCTCATGTCTGAATACTAAATAAAAAAGTATATTTTTTTATATACATATATGCGTACAAACATAGATAACCAAAGCAATCTTACACAAATTTACTTAAAATTCGAACAAATATGTTCAATATATCAAAGTAAGTTTACTAATTTAGTATAGAATAATAAGTATAGAAGAAACTGTTTTTATTACCTAGTTACCAAGGATTTGTAGTCTCGTAGAACGATCAATTAAACTTTTGAAAATGAGATAGAGATACCTTCTGGACAAACTACCAATGAGACGGACCGATCTCATACCTTTTTATATTTTGGCTACGTGTGTCTTAAGCAATATTTGCTTGAAAAGAGAAGGCACCTTTGAGTATTCTATTGTAGTACAAGACAATTTTAATAATTGTCCAGCGCCTTTTCCAGTAAATGAATTGCAAAAGCGAAAAAGTGAAGCCAAGAGACGAGAAATGATGCTGTCACTTCAAAGAAACGATTAAAGCTTCATATTAGTGGTCTGTCATCTTGAGACACATTGATAGCATTTTTAATGTGTATTTTAGTGTATTTAAATATCCACTACAAAGCTTTATCTAACAGTACTGTATATACCTCAATAAAAACTTGTAATCATTTCCAAAAATAAATTGTTATTTATCGTGGTATTTTTCTTGCCTTACAATAAAACCTTTAGATAAAAGAAAAATTACGATAACATCGTAAGTTTATGCAATAAATTCATTTTGGAACTATAAAAAAGTACATATTTTTTTTAACCCCTAGACTAGTAGATGCATTGAAATTATAACCTATATGACGCACAGTAAGGTATTTTAATTTTTTTTTTTTTTTAAATCAAATACCTGAAGAACAGAAAAAGATGTAAAAATGATTTTTATTGGAGCATAGTTGTGCGTTAATGTGGAATATAGGAAAAATATTTATAAAAGTATTTTCATGTCTAACCTTCAAATCGTACGAAAAACACAATTTTTTTCAAAAAAACGAATTAAACTGCTTTGAACGTAACGCAATCCTCACTTTAGTCTGCATAAAGTTGTTGAATATGAGACATTAGGCTGTCATTAAGTATATCATTTACATATAAGTACCTTTAAATGCCTAACATAACCTTAAACCAGCAAAAAGCGATGTATTTTGGTTTTTGTCTTTCAAAATCAATATCTAAAGAACGGATTAGTACAGAACGACGCTTTTAGTTGGAGCATAATCTTGGATTAATGTGAAATACAGAAAAAATGTAGATAAAAGTAAGTTTTGGAGCTATGCTTTTTATGGCATGCCTTGGCTTCGGCGCTGGGGGCTACCGAAGAAAATCCTTGACGCTGACCGAAATTTAATACCCGAGGTCCCGAAACAAGAAAACCCATGTTGGAGGGTTCGGGTATTTAATTCTATCCCGCGTAACGCAGTGCTATATTTCGATGTTATATGCAGGTAAAAGTTGTAAGTACGTTTGCGGGAAAGCTACTTGCAGGCTTGGCCATCGAGCGAGTGGAACAGATAGTTTGGTTAGCGCAGGCTGTTTGAGTCGCCACATATACTCGCTTAACGTTGCAGGCTGTGGCTCTATAGTACAGATATGTTTCTATGCCTGTACGAAGGCTAGAACTTAGATTTTACAATGTATCTTCATGGAATGAAATAAAAATATTTTGAATAAAATCTAGCCCGTGTAGAAAAGAAGTGCAGATATGCCCAATTTATTTTAAAATAATTTCTTGTCAACATAAACTTAAAAACAAAAGACACCCTAAATCTTAAAGAGTAAGTAAGACACACTAAAAAAACAGTTTTATGGGTGTCCTAAAGAGATAATAAGTATTACGGTGCACCAAAAGAGAGGGTATAATCCTTTTTAAAACAAAACATTTATTTTCCATATTCTGCATATATCATAATAGAATAGGGGTGAATAATTACAAAAACATTACAGCACGTCAAGAATATTTCTATAAATGTGCACAGATTATGTCAACATGATTTGATGAAAAATTAACTTTTATACAAAAGACGAAACGCTGTATCTCGAAGGGAAAGCCGGATAAGCCAAAAAAAATAATAATTTGTATAGGGTTTCTGATGGAAAAAGCAATATCGCTCACGCTAATAAAATAGTGATCAATACAATAAAATTACTTTGAAATGGCCGTCACTTCTAAACTTCATAATGTCTTTGATGCATGTATCAGAGAAGCAGTATTTCTTCTGCAAAACTAACTATTGAAAAATTTACAAAAAACCATTATGTAAAAAACCAGATATTTTTTCCATGATAAATTAAGAAACTTCTTCAATGAGTAGGATTATTCATGTATTAAAAAATTATTTTACAACATTGTCCAATATTTCAACAACCTCATGTTGTCCTCATAGGCGATACCTTCTAAAAATTACAGTTGCACAAAGGATAATTAAATAATGCATGCACGGAGAGAAGTTTACTTTCTCAAAGCTGATAAAGTGGCGACATCGTGAGACACGAAGTATACATCGAAAGTCTTCAAGTAAGTGCCACGTACATAGCGATTTTTAAAGTACAATAAGATACTTTCAGATTCTGGAAGTATACGGTCGAGCGTACTTCCCGAATCTCGAAGTAAATTTTTGGTATATGCGCAATCCCGATGCGCGGTCGGGTGTACTTAAGTAATCTCCATATAAGGTAAGGTATATATACATATTAGCTATAAGAGCCGTGTGTAAATATGTGTACATGATGCAGCGAGTTTTATTTCAAGATAAGAAATAATATAGCCGTTTAGATTTTGATATATTATGGCAGACCAATTTGTATTTACTATTTTAAGAAATTGGAAATGTTGGGAGTTGATTTAGTGTTTTAATAGTAGTTTAATTCCACTTTTCATTCTAAACAAAAACATAACCTAGTAAAACACAGTTAGACTCTTCTGTGTAGGATCGCTTTTGCATGGTTCAAGACATTTTATTATAAAAAGACTGCATGGTAGGTGCAAAACGGTTACTGTTTGAGTTGTGAAAATGAAAACGTGTGACAATTTTGTAGAGAAGTATCTTATTTTTGTTAGCCAGTGTACTGTAACTGATTTGGCTCGTAAAAATTTGGACATTTTTGGTGGATGAATAATTTATGTTCAATTGACTATGTCAATTTAGTGACTCTTGTCATTTTACTCAAACAATTAATACTTATGCACCTCTGTCAAAATATTTTATAATCACTTGCAAACTTTAATTGTTTTGCATTCTTTGATACATAAAAGATCTACAGTAAGGAATCAAATTAATAGTCCTGTTTTATCAAATGTATCCATAGAAGGATATGAAATGTTGGAACATAATTTTCTGCTGAATTGCAACTATATGATTGACTAACTTGCTTACTCATTCGCAGTGTGTATATCACCTTTGTATTGTGCATAATACATCAGTCCATCCATAAAAATAAAGTTATAGCGAATGTGATAATACTAATAATAGGAATTATATAGGAGTCCCAATACTAGGTCTTCTATTTTTATTCTGTCAAATTTGATGTAACTTTATTTTCATGGATACACTAATAATATCCACTGTACGAAGGTCCAGTACAATAGAGTAAGCCAGTTAGTCAATCCATGTTGTTTGAATGTCGACCTATTCAAGTACAGTGTTAGAGTATACTTTATAACAATGACCGGCTTTAAACGAAAATTCTTAATTAAATAAATTTTAATTATGTATCTTGCAGTGTTGTTCTGTGAAATCTGTCTTTGCAAGGGAATGAGATATCAAAGCAAATATTGTCCACATCAGTTTGCCCTAATACTAGACTATGTATTAGTATTACATCACAATTAATAAATCTTGTTTGATTCACAAATTAAAGTGCATGACACAAATTCTTACCATCTTGGACAGCATGTGGATTTCAGTATTTTAATGAAAAAAAGTCACAATAAATGTGACAAAAATAAACCGGGAAGGTCAATATTGATATGCCCTGCACTTGAATTGAACTGGAAAATTGTTGCTCTAATAACTTATGGTTCTGTGGGACAGGGGCATATCCAAAGGTGGTTCTTTGGGGGTTAAACGCCCCCTCAGAGCTCTACAATAACTGAGAAATATATATATGCATGTACCTATATGCATATTAAGAGAGTTCCACACCAAATAAAATTTAGATTGCAATCGAGCTAAAATTTTAGGTACGGATGAAAAAAAGCCTACATACTAAACAGCTCAATTTTTATGACAGGGGGTCGCTTAAGAAGTGAGAGATAAATATTTTTGTATTGACAAAATTTAGCATGTCATCTTATGGAAAATCGCAGTTTTGTTGGCTTCGATTACTTATAACTGATTCACAACCATTGCAATTTGAATGAAAAAATTATCGACAATAAAGAAATTTCTTACGTTTAGTTTTCAATTTTAAAAACGTAAAAAGGTTGTTCACCAAATAAAAAAAAAAATTATAAGCTGACTGGATACTACTGAAGGTTATGTTTTCACGGGAGCGTGAGAAGGACAGACCTCGGGACAGACGATACATCAAACAGTCGCATGCACAGCATATGTACAGCACGTGCTATAGTGAGGGATGGACATCCCTTAATCCAACTAAATCCCTTCTAAAACATCATGGGTTCGCCACTGCTACGAGGGTGGTCCGATAAGTAATTAGCCTACAAAAGAAAAACGATAAATTTTGTAAAAATTACTTTTTATTTTTCAACATAATCTCCATGTAACTCGATACACTTAATCCAGCGATGCTCCAACTTTTTTAACCCGTCTGAAAAATAAGTTTTCTCGAGGT
>JAPYYV010012872.1:0-10104 GCA_030522625.1 Copidosoma aretas
TATACTGATTACGCTCATACCCCGCAGAGGCCGCTGGAGCGCTCTGGCGCGAAGATATGAACGCAGGTCGGATACTTTTCGGACACACCTCGTATATCGCTATTTTGTCTACGGTATTTCTGTTATTGGCTTATTATTTCCATAGCTATTTTGTCATGAATAATAAAAAATCAATCTGATTGTAATTTGTAGAATGCAACGTCGATTCTAAATGCATTCAACTTATAATGATTGCTACCGTTTAACGATGATCATTGATACCGCAAATAAAAAAAAGCATAATTTATTAGTATGGTGTGGGAAAATATTGCAAATACTAATTGTTTACAAATAAAGCGCAATATTTTAGGACTGTATTTAAAGTATATCGCCAGATACAGGGGGATAAGAAGAGATAGAAAAAAAAACCGGTTTGTTCTTTGATCTAAGACAGCACGTCACTTTATTTGTAATAAATAAGACGCCTTACGCATGTATGTAAGCATACAAGAAAACAAACAAAAGGTGCACTGATAGACTGCACAGTCAACTTGAAACTCAGCAACTTAGACATTATCCTATAGGCTAAATCGTCATCATATTATGATAAAACAGAATGTAAAAAATGAACGTAAATAAAAAGCTAAAAAGCTTCCATGAGTTACAGTATACAGACGTACTTAGTGACTTGACTTTATGAGCGAGCGCTGCGGACTGACTGCCGCTGCGGTATACTACAGTGACTACATAGCGTTAGTGTACGTAAAGATCTGATTGGTAGCCTTACATCAATAGTATACTTGCACTGTTGGTTGATTTTAGATAACTGATCTGGCCGCAAAAATACAATCTGTCTAATAATAAATGGAAATATAAAATCGGAATCTAAGTGTAAATCAAATGTGATTACATAAATCCTTAACATAGTACCGGTAATGATGGACATTATCTCATATGAACAGACATCGACAAAAAAATCATCAAAAGATATAATTTCAGTTTCAGCAATAATAAAATTCGTGTCACGCATACCACTTACAGTAGTAAACATAATAAAATATATATTAAGATAAAAATATATGTCTAGTGGATCTATGAAGTAAATATTTATAAAAAAACTATTAATATATAATTTTTTAGCACACTTTGTAATATATGAAAATTTGGAATTGTATTAATAAACTCGAACTTTACACTAATCATTATTCAATTTAATTCACGTAATTTAGAAGATTATTTGATTTAAGTTCAGAGACCGTTCCAAACAAAGCTAGTTTATGAATTCGTCTAGACAGTTAGTGATTGTCCTAATTTGAACGTCTTCAACAAGAGATAAACGATCTTAAGTTACACTCAAAACTCTGCTCAAAGGCTACTTACCAGTACTAGTGGATTTATTTTTTACGACAACGAGATCTTCAACTTGTATTTAGCTTTTAGGAACTGTCCAATTCAAACGTGATTGTAGACTAGTGTGGTACTCAGAAGACCAGTTTTTCCAAAAACCAATTTCCAACGTTTTAAGGGTAGGATTGTGTTCTTCGTTAAGTCTGGCTATGACACTAGAAAGAAAGAGTGCAGAATCATAAAAAAGCATGAGTCAGTTTTTCAAGGCTAGATGGATCATCACATAAAGGTGACAGTGGTCGAGAGTTTTAACAGACCACAATACGACACAGGAGAGTTGCATACTCAACAAAGGTAAGCTTCTGCTTACCATTAACGTGCTATAAATGGTATTTAGTAAATTTAACTGCTGATTTCCACGATTCTTTGAAATAGGGGCTGTAGGAGGGTTATAATACCACTTTGTCCCTAGAGTAGACAGTTCTGCGGAAACCGGCTGCTAATTCTTAATCAACCGTAATAAGTTTCGTAATATAAGACTGGAACCAACAAAATGTATACCCTGGTCACTGTAAAGATCCAAACAGTGTCCACGACGAGCGGTTAATCTATGAAAGACAGCGATGAAAGCCTCTGAAGTATAATCATCAATAATCTCAAATTAATACCATACAAACAAATGTAGATATATACTCTAATAAAGTACCTTTTCCTCTGGTTTTAGACAACCTTATATGGACCGACCCTGCATAGTCACGACCAGTTTACCTAAATAGAGTGCATGGTAAGACACTAGAGCTTGGTTGCTCAGTCTTCAAGTAAGTCTGTAATCTCGCTTTCTGCCGACGTCAATGTGTACAGTAACTTATCTCAGGCCTAACAGTTTGTCGTCTCTTTACTATCCTAAAATTATATTTTAACGTGGCGAGTGTGAGCAAAGTTTATACATTGTAATAATTCACCAGCAAGGAGGTGATGTTATCCTTACCAAATAAAACAAGAGAATGCTGCCACCAAGTCTTATAAGACTGCTGACGAAAATTAGAGCCAGCGAACGTAGTCACGTAGAAAATTGATAAAGCAATTGCTTTTTTACCGTGAGTTAAAGATTTTTTTCATGTATGGTGAGTTCTTCTGTGAAGTAGACCTGTTGATGCAGGTATATTAGGAAGAGTAAAGCGTTCTTTAACTGTCGCAGAGTTAGCAAAAGAAAGTTTAATAAAAGGGTCTTATCTACATCTAAAAATGTAAACTAGCCTGTAGCGTGTCTTGTATTACCAAGAGTAGGAGACTTATCTAACTTTAAAGTACCCTGAGCCTTGTGAACAATTTCATTATAGCAACGATAAAATAGTCATAAACATCAAGCTGCAACCCTTAAAAGACGTTCCCACTTCGAACTAACAGGATAAAGAACATTCAAGAATATACCCGTCTTCCGTAAAAACTAATAGTAAGTATTTACATAACCCTTAACCCAATTCGTTAATTTGGCATCTGTCAATTCTGCCTCGAAAATAGGATAAGTAAGGTTACACTTATGTAAAAGTGCAAGCCCTTTAAACTGCATCTTATGTTTAACCAGCTCTTTTGGTAGTATCCCGCGTGATGCGATGACAGCAGGATTTTCCTTTGATGTTTCATAGTTTCAGGTGGCCTTGAGTAGCGAAGTAAGAATATCTAAGAATCTATTGGCAATAAAGACAGGCCAGCGTGAGGGGACTAAATTAGGCAAACACTACACATTTCTTGAATCCGAGCGTGAATGCAAAGGAATATCGTTCAGTGACATTATCTCTTAAAAATGTTTAACGAGTTAAGCTAATAGCTTAGCTGCATATATAGAGTAGTAATTCCAACAAGTTCTAGTTAGCTAATTTAATTATACGAATTCCCTCAGCCATCATACCCAGGTCTCCTTCACATTAAAAGGCAACATTGAATCATAGTAAATTTTCAAAATCCAAAGAGACTTAAATACAGTTTTACCCAAAGCAATAGTGGAAGATACCCAGTCTGATCAGTCATAAGATGTAGCAAGTTAGGACAAAAGAGTATGATTGGTCAATTTTGCATGAAACCCTATATAAGCTGTATCAAATCATAAAATATCAGCAGACAGATCTCATCTTAGTCCAAACACAGAAATCTCCTCAACCCTCCCTTAAATAGATTTTAGATTATTCGCTAGTAAATCTAAGAGCCAGTTCGTAATACCCAGACTCGGGGTATTCGACGCCCATTAACGTAAGGCAAAGTTTTCTGTTTTCAACAACTCAAATATCTCGACACCCTTTGTTTTAGCTCCACCTCCAGAGTGACCTCCTGATAGACAATCGTCCACATAAAAATCCTCCAGTATAATTTGAGAAGCGACAGGATGAGAAACTGAGTGATTAACCGCCAACTGGTAGAGAACACGAGTTGCAAGAAAGGCAGAACTAGCCAGACCATAAGTAACCGTCGTAAGCAGATAGGTCCTTACTGGTAAAGATCCATCAGATCGCCATAATGTTGCCTGATATTTTCGATCAGCAGGGTGGTAAGGGATTTGTCGGAACAGCTTTAATATATCTAAAGTTAAAACAAACTGGTAAAATCGCCATTATATCGCAACATAGAATGAACTAGCAGCCAGATTTTTTCCAGCATATAAAAAATAATTGACAGATGAACAGCTTAGGAAGCGAATAAAACGGTTAAATAATATTCGCAATTTGATGGTAGTGCTGGTTTACTTCATTACTCCATAATGTGGCAAAAAGAAAACAGCCCTATCAGAGTTTTTAACTGACCTCATATATTCACGCTCTAGTTATTCATTTATAAATTAAATGTACGCCTTGTGTGGTTTTGGGCTGCTTTAAAACCTTATTTCCAAATGCTTAAACATATTGAGAGCCACTTGACACCTTACTTTATGATCTTCAAGTAACTTGGGATCTTCTTTAGAAGGCAAACGCACTACGTAACGTCCAGATGCGTATCAGTAAAAGGTATTGTAAAAGATAGTTTTATAGGATATTTCTTATAGGTCCTAAGTCAGAATAATGAGGGAAGATTTCTTGACTTCTTAAAACCTTTAAACCAGATCCTTCAAACAATTAGATTAAGTGTAGATCAGTGCAAGTTACCTGTTTGATTTCTTACCAGAAATTACCGGTATGGGACCTGATAATAACCAACCTAATTTAGAAGAAATAGCGATCGGTTGACGAACCGCACCCTAACGTACAAAACCCTTTATAATAGCCGTATACGCCGAAGAGTCTGATAGCATATCGATTTTATCAAATGAGAAACAATCAGGACTGGCTACATTAAGATTTCAAAAAAGATTTATTTGTAAAGCCCTACTACCAACGCAACGGGGGGCATATACATAGAAATTTTTGGTACGACTAGAGCTTTAAGTTTATAACTAAAGTTAGATTCAAAGAATGGTATTATGGTGGCATTAATAGAAGACTGCGGTACAATCGGCAACTTACCTCCACAGCTTGAGAAGGTTGTATTCAAAGCCCCTTATTTGAGCTTCAATAAGTCCACAAAAGATTAAAGAATAATGGAGCTCTAAAAACACCCATAAACCACGACACCAATCAAGACCCCCAAGCCGTCAGAACTAGAAACATATAGCCGAACTGTGGAAAGTAAGACACTAAAGGCTCGACATGGACAAAAGGACTGCAAATTAACTCTTGCTGTGTCTAAACTCTCTGATTTTTTGCTTTAATCTTTCTTCTTATTCTAATCGATTGCGTTACTGGCAGATCAAGATGATTTCAAGGGTGTACTCTTATGTATTACAGTGTAATGTTTCGGATTACAGGTTAGACATCGCCTCATTAACGTACAGTCTGCAGTCTAGTGCGATCCAAAACAGTCAAAGCATAACTCCTTATACCTAAGTAACTCCTTTTACGTTTTTCACGGTTAAGATTTAATTTTCTCACAAGAATGTTATATATGTTCTTGTGGGCAATGATAACATCGTTAAGGTTTTTAAGCGATGGTCTGATGCATACTAGAATATTTACACGGGGAAGTCGAGAAATAAGTTGCAGAATAAGTAAGTTGGGAAAATCTTTTTTTACCCCGTTGGGTACAAGCCTAAACAGTAAGGATTTAATTTGACATAAAGTCAAGCAATTGTTGCAAATGACGTGGGCTATTAGAGCTAGAAATATGCTTATGCTAATCTCTATTCGCTTGATAATCAAACTTACTGTAAAAGCGATAAAAAAGTCAGCTTCACCAACTGAACGAACAAGAGGAACAGAAGAATACAACGAACTTAAAATTTCCTTAAAAATTACTATCATAATAAGTCGAATCACTTCTTAAGCTTCATTATGATTATACTTGGTTGAGGGTGCAGTCCTTATTAGATCAGACGCTTCCTCCTTAAAATAAGTTTTCAGATACTAATACTTTAGCAAAGGAGTAATTTTTAGTTTTCGATGAACAAGTGGGCGAATGACATTCCTTAAAGCTTCCCAGTCCTTAAATTTACTTAAAAAAGGGTATATTATTAGATGGTAACAAGATGACATTCTAAAAGCCTATAATAGACTCATCATTAGAACCAAAGACGTGGTCAGCTTAGGGCGTTGCTTCCAAGGATAATAGATAATTATCAAAATCACCAGACAAAGAATAAAACAAGTCTTTTACTACATCAAAAATGTTTTTGTGGAATAGTCATGTTTATAATTCACGAACCCAGATTTTACAGCTGCAGGGTTATTGGACTTAAAATTTCGAAAATTATCCTGAAGTTGCTGCAGCCTAGACCTTGTGTGCCCTTTAATCATCTTTCGCTGCTCTAATTTTTTTTAAATTTCGAAAAAGAATTAATAATCTTGTGGTATTTAGCTGTTTTTCGTTCGCAATAATCTTTTATATCGAAGCAGAATTAGAATTACTGGTCTACAGCAGTAGCACGCTAGGTGACTGGCGGCCAGGGTCTACGTTAAGGCCCGTAGCAGGTGTATAGGGCCTGCAGCAGTAGTAGCAGGCTAGGCGACTCTGTAGATGGTTATCACAGCAGCAAAATGTCGTGATATTTGGCCAATGTAATTGTACTAAAAATGAACGTTCATAAATTCGTTGCATATATTTAAGTAGACGTATAAGTAATGAAACGTAAGTGGCAATAAAGGCCTGGGCTCTAGTAAACTAAGCGCTAAATCAGAGTAAGCGTTGCAACAAGGCTACAGACTAGACGCGAAAAAAGTGTTTACGAAGTGTATGTGTGAACGAGGGGACCAAAGATAAGAGAGGCCAAAATGACCGCCATTGAAGCAGCCACGCGGTTGAAACAGCACTATGGTAGACCATTATCTGTCTCTTGGCCATGTATCCGGCTCAGAGTACAATGTTCACGAATAAAGCACTTTATTTTAAATGTGGACTGTATTATAAGTATATTGACGGATACAGTGGGGAAAGAAAAGACAGAAAAAGAAATTTGGCTCGTTTTTGGATTTAACACAACACGTCACCTTATTCGTGTTAAACAGGATGCCTTGCACATTTGTGTAGGCGTACAAGAAAACAAACGAAGGGTCCACTGACAGTCTGTACAGAAAACTTGGATCCAAGCAACTCATACATAGTTCTATGGGCTTAATAGCCACATATATAACAATAAAACACAGTGTTAAGAGCGAACATAAATATAAAGCACGAAAAGCTCCTATGAGTCACCGCATACAGACACATTAAGCTACTTGACTTTGCAAGCAAGTGATGCAGACTGACTACCGGCTGCGGTATGCCACAGTAATTACATAGCGCAAGTGTACGTAATGATCTGATTGATAGCTCTACATCAACAGTATACTTGCGCTATTTGTTGATTTCGGACAACTAATCTGGGCGCGAAAATACAATCTTGCTAATAATAAAGAAAAAACGTAAGATTCTATTCGTAAATTCAATGTAATTACATACATCCTAAACAGTAATAATATAAAAAGACACACTTACTGCTGAACCAGGTCACAATAATCACTATCTTTATTTTAAATTGATAACTACATATTTGGTAGACTGTCGCCATTTTAAATCCTTTTTTGAATCATTAGCCTTACAATCCAAAAATCTTAAATATTCATACAAATTTGACAGTTCAAAAGCAGGTTTCTGGAGCTGATCTATAAACCATGCAGCTTGTATTCTTGTATCTTGATGTCTTTGCCAAAATGTTTGATTTGTAAGATACATGAGTAGGTTTAAGTAGATTTGATAAATACAGTTAGGCGTCATCCAATAGTTATAATATAAAATCCGTTTATTACGACCGTTTTGACCGTTGCTGAGTAAAATTTTAACGCCCGTGTAGGTTCAGAAATCTACAAAAATATTAATACAAACAATAACACTTAAAAGAGAAAATTAAATGATTTGTTAGAACGCAATGAATACAGTTACACTTACAATAATCGATAAAAAAAGCGACGTGGGTAGAGCGCTTGATGTCAAATAGGCAAATTTGACGGTATCCAGTTAGCAAGCGCTTCTATAGATCTAGTTGGCTATGTGTTTCTGTGTAAGCGTTCATATATTTAGCGGTACATACACTATCCTTGTCTTCACGTCTATAACCATTCATAATAACGCACATGAAATTTTAGCTGTAAGTAAGAATACCAAAAACTTCGCATTCTCGTAAAAAAATAATATGTAACAATTTTGGAAATTGTTTGACTCAAGCATTTTTTTAATTTGATTGTTATTTGTATATGTAACATTTCTGAGAATGATCATTTAATCTTATCATTCTGAAAATACAGTATCTTCGTATTATCGGAATCGTAATGGTAAATGTAGTTTTAATATATTCTATTAGCACTGACCGTTTTCTTACGATAGTTAATTGCGATGACAATGGTCAAGATATCGTTGAGGTGAATTTGCACAAAAATAATAAAGAAGTGAGCGATGGCGGCGGTCGATATGGATCATTTTTGTCACGCTGTGACACAGCTGCTGTCTGCATGACTTTAATCTTGAATTTCGTAGCAACCTGTTAAAAATTTTACCACTTGATCACTTACGTAGAATGTATTGTTGGTTACATAAATATTTGGAATCAAAGTAGAAGTCAAAAGTTCTACCAAACCAAGAACGTAGTGGTGTTTCGGCGATAACTCGAAAAGCAAAAGATACGGCGCTTCCAATATAGAAAAAGTACCAGACATAATTAGTGTCTATGTTTCTTTTACGGCTGCTAAAGAGCAAATAAATAATCTCTGACCATGACAAACACCTTATAAAGCAGTTCAGCTCAGCAGCGGTGCGCGGACTAACTTTTGTGCTACGCAGAGCACTACTCGTTAAAACCTCTATATAGGGGGCCAAGAAATTGAAAGTTATAATAGACAAAGACAGCATAAACATTAAGAAAGATAAAGGATGATTACAGTGAATAGGCAATCGTATTGTTATGAATGTATAAAGCCTGGCATAATCTCTAAGGTATTACAAATGTACAAGTGGATATGCAACATATGAATCGGAGTATAAATATAAACATTACGCGACAGTTTTAACAACACAATTTAAAACAACTAAGGTCTCCGCCCGCTATAACAAACAATAAGGTTTAAAACCGAACATGCCGCCCGCCTATTATGATCGAGCGTGGCAAAGCGGAATATATGGCACTGAAACACTGCTTATACTATGAATGCACCTTTTTTACACCATCACTTGCGATGAAAATACTGCTGCCTAAACACGCAGCGGACCAGAAAGCGTCCATCCGAAGATGGTGCGCTGCGCATCGGCGTCCCCGATAAACCGATGCGTAGACCTTCTTGCAAAACCAGGGGAAGCACGTCCGCACCCAGCAGCAACTCGATCTCCGAGGGGCTCTCACGAAAGTCGTCAGCCAAATTCAAACCTTGCAGGTATTTCCAGTCACTTGACAGCTTATGTACTCCTGGCCTATAAGCGCTGATAAGAAAGATAACAAGGGCATCAAAGGTAAGCTTCTCTTTCTCGTTGACGACCGAAGCAATAGTAACTTGAGCTTGTCCATGTACCTGGGGATCTTTGGCGCCACCGACACCAGTGACTTCGTGGTTTGTTGCTGTACGCGGAAGCCCAAGCTTTTTAAACAGACTTTTCGCGACAAATGACTGCTGCGAGCAGTTATCAAGTATTGCACGTGCCACGTACGTGCGTCCGTCGGGCCCTTGCGTCCTGACTAGTGCAGTAGGTAGAAGCGCACTATTTACTGACGAAGCGAGCCAGTTGCAGGAAATGTGGCACCCGTTGGCGAGCGTGGCGGGTCAAGCAGAAGTTGTGAGTTGCACCGAGGTTGTAACATTTACGTGCAGCATAGTGTGATGATTGACGTTGCAGGTCATGCAGCGCTTGTCTGATCCGCAACTTGCGAGGGTGTGTGCGCCGAGGCAATTGGAGCACAGACCTTTTGTTTTGACAATCTGCTTATGTTCTTGCAATTACTTGGCCTGGAATTCAGCACAGCACAAAATAAAGTGCTCGTTCTGGCATAAGCGACACTTTACCGCAATGCTTGCATGAGTGAAGGTCGAGCTGCTAGCTCCTTTGTCCTTCTTGCGGTTTGGCTTCTCTACTGAGGAGGCCACAACCTTAAGCATTGAGATTCGTTGTTCAATAAAGAGCTTAAGAGTAGCAAATGTCGGCGGCTCGGTGGTACTGCTTAGCGAGGATTCCCACTCTCGGAGTGCGCGAGCGTCGAGCTTCCGAGCAGTAAGAGCGACCACCAGGTCGTCCCATTGA
>JAPYYV010012873.1:0-14741 GCA_030522625.1 Copidosoma aretas
ATTTTAAAAATTACACACACACATACGTCAAATTAAACATAATATTAATGTTTATTTATTAATGTGACTGTAAGACCGATATAAATATTTGTCTTGAATATAGAAGAATTCTTGTATTACATATTTAGAAATAAAAATAAAAAAATTTTAAATGGGATTGGCGCACAGAGCGTGCAAGGGGCAAAGCTCTACTTCTATATATATATATACTGGTAGGGCTTCGCCCCCTGCACGCTTTGCGTCTAAACCCCCATATTAGTAATTTCATTCTAATGTCTATATGATAAGTACAAGAAATAATTTTTTAATACAAATATGCGTACAAACAGATAACCAAAGCGATTTCATACATAATCGCTTAAAAATCGAAGAATTATAATCTATATGTAAAATTAGTTCACTGATTTATCAAATAATTATTACTAATTTAATACTAATAATAACGGTGATTGGTATTTAAGGTTAATATTGATACATATGTATATGTATATAATATTTATGTAATAATTCTTATTACAGCAAGAATAAAAAGATTTTCATAGGTTGTTTGTGATATTTAAGGATCAATTATCAATACAAATTTATAATATGGTATCATATTGAAATTCTTACTTTAAATTTGTAAATGTAAAGTTTTTATTAAATTATTTTTTCATTTCTAATATAGATTTTTATATACTTCTACATTCTCTTTTCTTGTGTCATAACTATTAGAAATTTGTATCCCCTTGAATTAGTTCTAATTATATTTTTAATAGGATATAATACGTAATTATTTGCACATACGACAATTTGTTATAATTTCTCTTCACATTCACATAATAGTTTAATTTATAACGTATAAACGTATAACATATCATTAAACTTTGAATATTTGCTCTGTAGTGCCTTATTTACATACAGGAATATCTCATACATTAACACAAATCATCTCCCTCCTGCATATCTCTCCGTTGTCTTTTAATCCTGTATTTCTCACTGATATAATTATTATTATTTATTTAATTTGCAGTTTTTTTCCTCTTTACATAGCAATATATGTTTTATATTTTTTTCTTCTTTCGTTGCAGAGTCTACAGTTAATCACCTAATACCCTTTTTCGTCCCCCTGCACGCTCCCCGCACCAACCCTCATATTTCGATATTTGTACTCTTATGTCTGAATAATGAAAACAATAATTTGTTTTTTAATACACATATTAGTAATTCCATCAAATTTTCATCATATTGATTTTTGATGGAAAAAGTAAAAGATTCAAATGCATGCTAATAAGAATTATTCTTCTTATTTTTATGCACTGCGAATAATAGGAAAAAATCCACGTTACTCATATTTAAAGATACCTTTTTTTTTTATTAGTAACAAGATATCAACAACAATATAAAAACTTAAAGTTTTTGTTATTAAATAATTATTTACGTATTGTATGGCTCATTTTAAACATAAAATGTGTTCATACACTTTTCCGTAAGATTCTTTATTTTAACGTAACAAATTAAAGAAAATTATAAAAATACTATCTAAACTTTATGTAACTCGTAATAGTGTGATTTCTCAATCTTGTATAGACTGTAACTTTAGAAAAAACGCATAAATCGAATAAAATAAAAGTATGATTTGAAGGACTTAACTCGAACCTCAGATTAAGCTTAAAGAAAGCTTTCCATCTTGCTACCCTTTGCAGCTTTGGCCAGTTCAATTATTGCTAAAAATAGTAAGAACTGCAAATTTCGAAAGGATTTTGAAAGTCTTATAATTATTGTTCAACACAATTTCTAGATGAAGTCTTTTGATATTTTTCTGAGAGTGCAAGGAGTTGTTTCCGCTAAAAGAAAGTTACTTTGCATATAAATTAGAATTGTGCCTCTCGAATTAAACGACTTCTAGAATGAGTTACGCTCTATAGAACAATTTCAAAAGTAATACATATACAAAATGTTGGGTAGCACGCTTGGAAATGAATAAATATCTTATTTTTAACTTTTAAAAAACATTTATCGCTTTAGAAAATTAAAAGTATTTGATAGCTTTTTTTTACACTGAAAATATTGTGAATAAGTAAATTCTTACACAAATCGGTAACACTCAGAAATATGGTTGTAACTTCTTTATGGTAACAGGCACGCTTACAGGTGTACAATTTTCTAAATGTTAAATCTAAAATAACACATAAAACAGCACCTAGTAAATCTTGTAAAGTCACTGAATTAGTACACTTTCAAGCCCAATACTAATAAGCCTTAAATAACTCTTGCTTAGAAAGTTGTGTTAAATATTTGTATCATAATACTTTAAATTTCTGTATTCATGAAGGTTTATTTTATTCACAAACTTTGTATGAATTGATCACTAATACTTATTTTCAAAAATCAGCGGTATTACTTATATGCTTACAAACATAGATAACCAAAGCGGTCTCATAAAAATTCGCTTAAAATTCGAACAAATATAGTCAATGCATGAAATAAGTTCACAGATTTATCAAATAATGGTTACTAATTTATCGCTGCTAATGATTCTAATTGGTATTTAAGGTTAATATTGATATATATGTATAAGTATATAATATGTAGGCAATCCTTATTATTACAGAAACAGTTAAGAGCTTTTTTTTGGATATTTCCGAACGTTTTAAAATCGATTATGAATATAAGTTTATAATGATATATTATTGTGAAATTTTGGCTCAATATTTATGAATGTAAATTTTTTATTTAATTATTCCTTCATTACTAATATAGATTTTTTTATACATCTACATTGCCTCTTCTTGTTTTACAACTATTTAAAATTCATATCCCCTTTAATCAATACTTATTTTATTTAAATTTTTGTTTTAAAGTCTACAAACACAGCATATAATTTATCGATGACTTCCTCTAGTTTTTTTTCTAATAAATTATTGAGTACAAAAATATGGTATCTTGTTCTTCTTTTTTCTCTGATGCCAGCTTGACTATATTTTATTATTTTTTACTGCTCTACCTATTATTCTACTTTTTCAGGGATTATTATTGCTTAAATCTTGTGTGCTACGTTTAAAAAGATACTTCTCTGTAGTTATAACGTCCTTCTATTTCTTTCCTGCCTTGTAAATTTGATAGATTCTTGCTATTTTCTAAGCTTTGATAGTATGTGTGTTAGTCTATATGCTATAAAGTATGTTTGTCAACTCAATCATCCAAATTATTTGCAGATTTTTTAAACAGTTTTTTATAATTCTGTCTTGTCCTGTGTCTTTTCTGTTTTTATTTTTCCCAAGACATTTTTTTATTCAATGATAAATATATTCTTGTAAAAAAATTTCTAGACTTTGCTGTTGATCCCTATACTCCTTTTTTTGTTTTCCTCATAATATGTATCATTGTTGCCTCTTGACAAAGTTTTAAAATTATACTTTTATACTTATTTTCTTATCACCATCCCCCCTTTTTTCTGTTTTAATTTTTTAATAGCTTTCCAGAACTCATTTAAATGTTGCTTTCTGCTACTGTGCTTAGTTTTCTCAGACTTGTTTGATTTTTTTATCTCTTATTATTCCATTTATCCTTTTGACGTTAGTCTTGAATTCTATTTTTACTCTCTCTTTTATTTTTTTTAGTATTATTTAATTTTACCTATAATCGATATTTTCTGCTAAATTATTGTAGAATCCTGTTCATCAATTTGCAATGATTACCATTTATAGAGCTTATCATTTTTAGTTCTTCTTCTACCTGTGTAATTACTACGCTCTGATTGCGAACCTCCAAATTTTTCACATTTATATAATTAATCATATTAATAATTATTATATGAATACATGAAATTTCTTATGAGATTATCAATTTTTCTCTTATTTCTTAACGAAGTTTAGAATAGCTTTATTCTTCAATTTTAGAAATGATGATTACAATATATTTTAATGTTTTTTTTTTATACAAATTTTAATTTTTATTCTTTTTACTATGCTATTCTAAATATATTGCATTTAAAAAATTTTTAATTTAAAAAATCATAGAACACTGAAAAAAACTGTTTCTTGGGCTAGGACTTCAGACACACATACATACGTGATGTATTGTGATTTCAGATAACAAATAATCAAATTAAACTCAGCATATATTACTGAGTGCATTAATATAAAACAAATACAGTAAAATTTTTTTGGGGTAACTTACCAGCGCTTTTTTTAAAATTACTATTTATTTCAAGTACTCATAGAACAACTATAAAAGCTATAACCATATAAAAACAATCGGACTTTCGAATTAATTATATAACATCCATATTGGATTAATATGAGACTATCTATATACTTATATTAGTTTAGTAATTGAGTCGATTTAGTACATTTAGGCTCATTACATTTTTTGCGCACTATATACACATTGCATACAATTGCCACCATTCTATCTGAAAAGCTTTTATAACATCGAGTGATTTAATGATTTTATTTCAGCAACTCTTTACTGTTTATAATATTTTGTCTCGTTATTATGAACAAAATTTTTCCACACAATGTATTGTTAAAATTTGTAAATGGAATTTGAAAAATTTATTACGGACTTGACATTTGTTATATTAAAGTATTTTATTATTTCTTTCCGGTATTCTGTTAAGTTTTTTTCAATGCTTGTAGTTAATGCAATTCCAATTTATAAAATAATCCATCGAAGATATAAACAGTAAAACATTTAACATCAAACAAATTTTATTTTTCAAAAGGTATTAGTATTAAGAAACCAAATTTTTCAAAATAACTAAAGGGTTATTGAAAAAATTTCAATAGCATCATTAGTATTTGTGAAAGATCAAAGTTTTTTTGATTATTATTAAAAATCCTAATACAAATATTATGAATAAAATGCATCAGAAGTCCTTTTTGGTCTTTCTACTGAAAGTGAATACCTTTATTTACCGATGAATTATAGTAGCGTTTTTGCTGTGCTGAAAAGGAGTACATCTAATGTGTTAAGACTTTATACGTCATGTTTTTTTTTATACATTATTTTTGCAGCTCACTTTACAACCTCCGATCGTGATTGATATATTTTTTATATAAAATTTAAACAAACACCTTTTTACAAAGTATTGCTTTCGGTGCATACGCCCCTTATAGTATACTCTGTCTTACTCTAATATTACGCATGATTGTCATTCTTTAAATCAAGTCGACTATCTTCGGGAAACCAGTTCATTTAGATACAAACTAATTATCTACCAAATAGTAACCATATGTGTGATGAACATTTTTTTTATTTGAATTAGTTATTCTATATGTTTTACCACATGGAATTATATATAGCAGTACCAATCCATAACCCTTTATGTATTGTAGTATGTAATACCATATGTAATGCCATATGTAATTACATATAGTTTTACATAATAAATCGCATACAGAATGACGTTCTATATTTTAAAGGGGTTTTTTAAAATAAATTATTTAAATTAATCGAAAATTTTATATTTTAATTAAATTTCCATAACCTAAAATTCATAGACAGTGTGACTGTATAGTTTATATTAAAGGAACTAATATTAAAGTCAAAATTAATGATAAAACAAAATTTTGGCAGGGGGAGCTAGGAGAAGGTAGGGGAAGAGTCTTAGGAGAATTATGAAAAGAGGGAGTTATCCTTTTTTTATAGGTCCAATTCCACCGTAAAAAGAAACGAAATTTACCTTATTTACTGGGGGGGGGGGGGAGCTAGTACTCGCCGTAAAACCATACAACTATATAATATATGAAGATATATATACAGGTGTATATATATATATATACACTAGTGGGGCTTCGCCGCCTGCGCGCTTTGCGGGCCAACCCCTCATTTAATGATCGCTAGATTTTGTCAAAATCCAATAAAACTGTAATTTAAAAAATATTAAAAAAATTTTACACTTATCGTATCTAATGATTCAATTAGTGATTTTTTTATAATTTGTTCAAAATTTGCCATGATTTAATAGTCAAGACTTCGATAAATTAAAGTGTTTATCTTATTTACGAGAATTTACGTTTTTCTTTGCTTGTCTCCTATTTACCTTCTAAGATTACACATAAAACTTTTAAATTAACAATATTAAGAGAGAAAAAAAATTAATTAACATGATAAATTAATTTACTATTTCCCGGGTTACTGAGATAATATAACTATGTGTTTAGGTTATGTTGTTATTTGATCAATAATTTATTTAATTGAAAAATGATCATCTTGCTTTTACCGGGATCACCGGGTTAAAGAGCTTGAGGTTTTGGTTGTTTTACTATTTATCAATTTTTTTGGTCATGTTGCTACATTTATTCATTTAGACTTTCGTCGCGGCAGCCGTGGAGAGCACATATGCGCATCGTCAGGCAAGAGTAAAGTAAGCCATCAAGAACTAAAAACGCAGAAAAAATTTAAGTAAGAAATAAATCAACAACGAAAAATTAAGGCGAGATAATATTTAGTGAACACTGCAAAAAAGTGAGTCGTATAAAGTGTAATTAAGAGGCAAAAATTCGAAGAGCAGTTGAAATTAGGGAGCCAAGCCACGAAAATATAAAAAATGCCGCCGAAGACTAGAAGCACAGTCGTCATAAACAGCACCACGCTAGAGCAGTATAGTATAAAAGTAAGTAAGGAAGATTACAAAAAGTAATAGAACAAAAGATTAGAGCAGATAAAGATGAGATGGATAAGAAGATACGAGAGGTTCAAGAGGAAGCCACTAAACATATAAACAAGTTGAAAAAAGAACTGATCGATTTATTGCCTGATGAGAGTAAAAATTGCAAAGTTAAATTCAAAGAAGTAAATGCTGTGATCAAAGATAACATTGCAAGGAGAGTTTCGAGATTAGAGGCAGGTTAGTTACTAAGAGTGGCCCAAAGAAGAAGAGGAAAGAGAGAAGAGGAAAAGTAACGTGGTGATTAAGGGTGAGCAGTTTAGTGAATGAAATGTGACAGAGAAAGTTGAAGGCTATCTAAAGAAAAATCTGGAGGTGGACACAAAAGTAATTTCAGCAAGAGTGGTCGGTGCAAAAGAAAACGATAGTGGCAAGGTGGTTGTTTTAAAACTGCTAAAAGAAGCAGAAAAACAGGTAATGAAAAAAAAAGAGGACGCTTAAAAGAGAAGTTTTTATAGAGCACGATATGACTTAGCAGGAAAGAGAAATCCAAAGAGAGGCAGCCTACTGGGCAAAGGTTTGGCGGGAAAAAGACGTAACTACAAAAATTAGGTACAAAAGGCTGTATATGGAAGGTCACTGCTGGAAGTGGAACTATAGGCAAAGCAAGTTTATGTCGCCCGAGCCAGTGGACGAGGATACAAGTATTACAGATGAAGAAAAGACTAGTGAAAATGACAACGTAGAGTGATCCAAAGTTGATGAAGGAGAGTGCTACATAACCATGTGCAAAGTGCTTAAAGACTGAGGAAAAGAGATAAGCAGTTAACTAATGACTTTAAAAATTAATGTTATTATGAAATACTATAGTTTGAGGTCAAGTAGAATAATTTAGGTATACAATTATAATATGCGCAGTTAATATAAAAATCTGTATGTGTAAGAAATTTGATTGAATTTTATTATACAAATTTTGAAAGACGCAAGTCCCTGAAAAAACCCGGAATGGGTTAAAACAGTAAATAAATAATAATATTGATTCATTTAATCAACATAGTATTAACTCGCTAGTAACCCGGGTTGCTGGGCAGAAAACTTGGTGTATGGTATAATTGAGAATTATTACTTTAAGTTATAGCGTCATCGGGTTATTCGAAAATTGGCAATTTTCTAGGTGATTATAGTGACACCTATTGGCGAATTTTGGCGATTTGAGCATCGCCATTAGCGACATCAGACTCGACTGATCTGGAAACTCTACAAAACTCATGTTCACAGGGTTGGTATAGTATACGTGAGTCATTTTTCTTCTGCATTTTCACAAAATTATGCTCTAAAGTTATCTTATGGCATCTTTTAGTTGCAAATGTGTTTGTCCAAATCCTTAGGTTGAAGCTAAAAAAGTGTTATGTACTACCGACTTTGACCGACCGAGCACAAAAAAACATAACTTATTTTAATTTAAACCCACTTCGCATTATTTAATGCTTGTAATCATTGAAATTTATACTGCAACATGTTCAATCAAACCTAGGGTTTTGTGATACTGACAAAAAGTGTCGATACTTACGGTATCATAAAATCGATGCATTAAAAAGTATTAATATCAAAGTATCGACACTTTTTACTAAGTATCAAATGGTATCAAAGTATCGTGAAAGAATTTTTTATTTCAAACAATTATTATCTTCTTCATGCACTTATTTTATGAGCCACATGTGACTTGTAAGTTTCCTGGAAATTTTCTAAAACATATAACTACGATAGTATTGTATGGTTAATTATATAGTAGATAAACACAACTTGAAATTGTTACCAGCTTCTGCTTATCGAAGACATTAGTATCTTGGTAAAAATTAATGTACTTGTACATATATACATACAATCTGTAATAAAGACATATTAGCTTCTGTACTTTCTGAACTGTTGATGTAATGAATTAATATTCGTAATTGAATAACTTTTATCTTAGACAACGATTTATTTTTTGTAAAAGGTACTTTTTCATTGTATTAGCGTGTTGAACCTGCAATTGCATAAAATAAATTCAAGTTTAATGAAAAATGTTGAATAAAAATGTCTGATGCCCGATACTTCATGAACGTATCAAAGAATCGATAGTTTTTGATACCTCATAGTATCACGAAAAGTATTGATACCTACCAAAAATTGGCAAACGCCAATTACAGATTGGTTTGAATAAAATAAAATAGATGATTATGCTATATCATTTAACTACGTAAATATTCCGGAAAACTATTTTTTTAACAACCAAATTAAACGCTGGCAAAAAAGAAAAACGAGATGAAACATACAGCAATAGGTCGACTTAACATTGTTTCTCAAAGAGACCATAAGCATTTTTTTCTAAAACTAATTTTGAACAAACTAAAAGGAAGAAAATCTTCCAACGACTTGATAACTTACAACAACATTACGAACAAAAGTTTCAAAGATACTACTATCGCGATAGGTTTGATGTAAAATCATAGTCAAATTGATGATATATTTGAAGAAGCAAGCACTGTCATGCTTTCTTTTTAGTTTAGACAATTCTTTGCGTGGTTTATACTTTCAGAAAACGTTCAAATTGATCAAATTTGAAAGAAATATAAAAATCAATTTTCGGAAGATTTTCCTAATGAAAAAGAAAATCGAGTTTTGCTTGACATTCATAAAATTTTAATATTGGAAGATAAATCTTGTGAATCATTTAACCTACCAATGGCAAAAAACATAAAATTCGAACACATTAAAAACATTGGAAAAATTGATTTCTGTGAAGAAATGTTTCAATCACTGTACAATCAATTGAATGGTGACAAAAGAAATATTTTTTTAATTTATATATGAAAAAATCATTAAATTTTTTTTTTAGACGGTCTAGGAGGATCGAGATACAAATTTTTATCTAAAACATTAATCAACTACTGTACTTCTAAAGGAAAAAATTTTTTTATCAATGGCCTGGACTGATGTTACATCTGTTTTATTTCCTAATAGGATGACCAGTCATAGAACTTTTTGTTTACCACTGGATTTAAATAACATTGAGAGCTCGTTTTTGTTGAATTGTTGAATTTTGAACAAAAAAAGCGGCGAATGGAAGTTGCTCAGGAATCACTAAATGATGTCAACGTCGACTCAGATTTGCTCAAAAGAGTTATAACAGGTGATGAAACATGTGTTTACGGATATGACGTTGAAACGAAGGCTTAATCATCCCAGTGGAGGCATTCCGGCTCTCCAAGACCCAAAAGTGCGGTCGAACGTCAAGGTTATGCTTACTGTGTTCTTTGATTTCAATGGCATAGTGCATCATGAATTCTTGCCACAAGGTCAAACGATCAATAAAGAGTACTATCTTCAATTTCAGCGCTGTTTGCGTGAAACAGTGCGAGGATAACGTCCGGATTTGTGGAAAAACAATTCATGGCTTTTGCATCACGATAATGCACCTGCTCACACATCGTTGCTTATTCGTCATTTTTTGGCAAAAAATAACACTAAATCAAAAAAATCTTAAAGGGTCGTCGTTTCACAAGCATAGATGACATCAAAAGTGCATCGCTAAAAGAGCTCAAAGCTATCCCAAAGATCGAGTTCCAGAAGTATTTTGAGGAGTGAAAAAAGCGCTGGCATAAGTGCATAATATCTAGTGGGGACTACTTTGAAGGGAACAAGATCGATGTAGATGAATAAATAAATATTCTTTTCAAAAAACGAAAATTCCGGGTATTTTTTGAACACACCTCGTATAAACTGGTTACCGTTAAATTACATAATCTACTGAACATGTCGAATATACATTCTATTTTATTATTTTTATATTTATAAGTTCAATAAATCATTTATTAGATGTACTACTTTAATATTTTTTAGTGTAAAGTCTATCTATTTGCCTCATGGGCGGCCTGGAAAAATAGATAGAAAAAGTTATAGAGCTATAAAGATATGCAATTCAGATGGTGCGAGATATGCGGATAACATGTGGGGGTCTGTGGGGGAGCTGTGAGAGACCAGGAAAAAGAGGGGGGGGGGGTCGTGGGGGAGCCCAGCATATTTTCAAGCATCCTTCAAATAATGTGTAAAACAAGAGAGTTTTACCTGGTTTTATGGGGGAAGCTCTGGTGAAAAATGTATGTTTGTAGGGGGGCGTAGAGGGGGGGCTGGGGTGTGGGCTATCCCCATAAATGACTGTGTACCATAGAGAAATAGATAATTATGAAAACGGAAACATAGAAGTATAGTTTAAGAGACTTTTACATAGGATGATAAAGTTAGAAATGCAATAAAAGGAACTCGAAGTAAAAGACTTTAGAATCGTTGCGTCAAAAATGGAAGTATAAAGGTGGAGATAGTAAAATAAGATTAAACAGCTTTATAAAAGCAAAATTTATAATTACGACAACAATTGCAAAACCATGCCAGTTAAAATTTTTTTTTAATGAAATGACATATATAAAAATTAGCAGTGTTTGAAACTGAGAAATATAAAATCTTTTCCTTCCAAAATATAGCGAAATAAACCGTATGCCTCTTGAATACTTAAACCAACATTAGTTGTTTGTTTTTTTAATTCGTTGACCTGTTTATACATTTTTAGTATTTACAACGACACTTATTTGGCCAATAAAATTATTACTAGTAACATTATAGTATCTGATTTATGTAATATTGCAATGGTTGAATTGTAAAGTTGATATTTTTTTTGTTCCAACTAAACCATTCTGCTTCTTTTATTCTAAGATTATTATTTTATAACCTAAAGAAAATTTTTTCTGTCAATATTACTCTAGTCATGATTTAAATCTTAACGACGGCTACGTATACTTGTATAACATAAAATAATTGTATGTATCAGACCACAAGAAAAACAAATACATGCATACAACTGAATCATTATATATTACAAATCTGCTTTTTTACCTGGTGTACACAAGTTATTTAATATACATTCCATCTAAATATTACAAGATTTTTTGAGTTTGTTCACTAACTCGTCTAAGAATTAACGATGTCCTGAAAGCAATAGAGAACAACTTTGGCACTTTTGTAGGTAGAGGAAAACTGAAAATAAAAAAATCAGAATCATTAAACTTGATTGAGGGCTTTGACCTCTCTTAATTAGAGACTGGTTATTTTATTCAACGAAAGTATATCCTTATTCTTGTTTATGTTATTCTTGTCCAATTTAATGTAGATCATCTCGGAGATAAGTCTTTTGCGATAATTGGGACCTTGCATGAAAAATTTTTTTTTGCCCGTCAGGTAGATAATCAAATGAAAAAAGATATATACTTTTTTTCCATAAAAATTAAAACTAATGGAGATAGAGCTCACGAAAGGTTAGGAGTGCTAAGATAATGACGAGACAGTGCAGTAACAGCTGTTTGAAAATCATATACGAAATGCAGAAAGCAATTGTTTGCAAAAACTATCGGGTATTTTAGAATTTAATTTTGAGGATAGATTGAAGACTAATGAAACTGCAACCTGGGAAAATTTCTGACATTTCGCAATTTCGAAAGGTCAAAAAACAGTTTTTTTCTTTTACAGTTGCTCATCACCCCTATATAGCACATATTTTGAATATTTTATCATTAATGTTTATTAAATGATGCGAAAAGTATCACCTAACCTGACAATAATATAGCTAGTGCTAAATATCATGCGATTTTTTCAGAAAATTTTGTCATTAAATTCTTCACATACCAAAGCTTGGAAAAAAATTCAATAAATCACCTTAATTTTTTTTATTTTACTTCCAACTTTTAACTTTTTGGGCTCATTCTCTTCCTTAAACGAATCCATTCGGAGTTATCGGAGATAAATTGCAAAAACTTACATATGTTTCCCAGAAAATTAAATTGTTTGTATAGAAATACGAAAAATAAGTGAACAATTGAATTTTTTGGGAAACCTATATGAGTTTTTGAAATTTTTCTGCGATCACTCACAATGGATTCGTTCAAAAAAGAGAATGAGCCCAAAACATTAAAAATCAGATGTTCATTGAAAAATATTAAAGCAATTTATTGAATTTTTTTCAAGCTACGGTATCTGAAAAATTTAGCAACAAAATTTTATGAAAATTCGCAAGATATTTAGCACTAGCTATATTATTGCCAGGTCAAGTGACACTTTTTATAACTTTTTATAAACATTTACGATAGAATATTCAATATATGTGCTGTACAGGGGCGATGAGCCACCTTATGGGAAAAGTTTAAGTCACACACGAAACATTAATAGGATCCACACAATGTGCAGCAAACGGCCTTTGAAATGATAATAGAGTCCTACTGCAAATACAGCAGGCTTTCAACGTCTGATGCCGTAGTTTAGGAATACCCTGCCCTACGTTTAGTGGTAAACCGATGAGACAAACTTTAAATAATTTGAGTAAACATGATAAAAATAACAGGCATTAAATAACCTATTTAAAATATATACTAAATTGATACATAATTAAGCAATTAACCCTTTTTTTGATAACAATAGCTAAACAATATTATTCAACGTGCGGCTGCGACGTGCACTACCTACAATTCTTATGCAGAACATTGATTTGATATTTGTTTATTTAAGGTAAACAACTTTCGTCAATGGCTTGAACTGGTATGGCGTTCGTTTTGCTACTAATAGGAATGAATAATAATAAAACTGTTCTTTTACCCTTGGACCAAGGCAATATGCAGAGTAATTTTTAACAATTTTTCACTGAATCACATTAAATTATGCTTTGTAGATTATTTATTCATGAGAATTATTATGTATAAAAATTTGTTTTCCCCAATTTAAAATTAGTATTACGAGGGTTTTGATATCTTTCTTTCTTTTTTATTTTTTATTGATGATGTACAGTTATAATGAATACATACGTGTTATTATATCATGACATACAATCATATGTGATGTACTTAGAGTTTGAAATATAAATTGAAAAATACTATTGGAAAAAAATACCAAAGTATCTTATGCTTACAAATAATATAAAAAAATTTTAACAAAATTGAGTTTGTGAACAATTATAACAAATTATCCGATAATATGTACATTTTAAAATCATAACATTTACATTATTGAAAGTCATTCAAACTTCCTACTTTGAACTGTGCTTTACGACTGAATAGCCAAACTTTTGTACTTAACGTTACACTCTAATATTATCAAATAATATCAATACTTAGTTTCGGACATAAACTGTTTTTCTCTATTTCTTAATAAATCATTACGTACATAATTAATATGTACACATGCTTTGACTATTTACACTGTTTAACCTTGCTTTGCTATACTTATAGCACCAGATTCTTTTCACCCTGTTCTTGTTTCCAGTCATCTTACCCTCTTTATTGGAGTCTGTTTTCTTGATTATTGTCATCGGTGATGGGGGTGAAAGTATTTTTTCTATAGTCCCATTTTCAGTTACATCCATTGTAGTAAAATTTTTCTTAACAATTTTTGTACTTTAACTTTTTTCACGCATTATTCTAGCGGATTTGACTGCATGTTGTTGGATTTTTTTCTCCTGACTAGGAACGTCATGCTCTATAAATACTTCTCTTCAAAGTATTTTTTTAATGTTCATTACCTTCATTTGTCCTTTTCTCGAAGCTTTCCTTGAACTACCATCTTATCACCCCCAGTATACTGTATAAAGAAAACCTGGGCTGGCATTACTTTCGTATCTACTCTAAGCTTTTTCTTTAGATAAACTTCGAATTTCTATTAGACTGTTTTTTTACTGAACTATTCACCTTTAATTACCACGTTGTCTATTCTTTTTTATCTCTCATTTTCCTTTGAGCGACTTTTAATGGTTTTCTTGTTTTTCTACTTTTATTATTTGTTTTAAATTTATGCTCCACTTTTATCAGCTTATGTTCACTATTTTTCCGCTTCTCTGTCCCCATTGCAATCAATTCATCCTTCAGCTTATTAATATATTTGGTCGCTCCTTCTCGGGCTTCTAAAATTGATCTATCAAAGGCCAACAACAAAAATTGTCACAAAATACGATAAATATTCGTGTTACGTCGGACGAATGACGCTTTTTCTTCGGGCCTAAGCTCGCGCTTAATAGCCCAAGGGATTTCGGTTGTTGTAAAGAATTTCTAGGAGTCGGTACTCTGGAAATAGC
>JAPYYV010012874.1:0-10103 GCA_030522625.1 Copidosoma aretas
GAAAAAAAGTAAAAGAAGAAGAGGAGATCAGTAAGTGACGCTAAAACGAATACAACCACACAAAGGACAAAAATCAGAATATTGACCTGAGAGTGAGATAATGGGGTGGTGAGGGAGAGCTGAGGGGAAGGGGAGGGGTAGGGGGACCTGAGGGGGATAAAGGGGGATCGAGGGGGAGGGAGGGGGAGATTTGATTGGGTTGAAAACAACGTAAAAATGATTGTAATTTTAACGTTATTTGAGGGGTAGGGAGGGGGAGCTGAGGGGGAGGAAGGGGGAGGTAAATGTCGCTAAATTTCCATACAACTATATACTATAGGAATATATATATATATATGTACATATATATATATATATGCTGATGGAGTTTTAAAGCAAGTTTATGGTTATACTGCTGTAAATACTGAGCAAAACGTAATTCTGTATTTATAAGAGTTTTCAATTGGTTTTTACAGACAAATACTGTTTATCAATAACTTATCTGTGGGTAAATTTATAATGAACGCTTTGACTTCTTATTTTATTGCATGTTTTGTTGTGTATCACATGCAGAATGTGATTATGATTTCACATGAGTGAAAAAAAATAAGGAATTGTATGAGTTTGGGTAATGTTATAAATACAAGATTAATTGATAAAAAAGATTTTTTGAAATAACTGATAGTATCATATGTCTGGATGATGTATAAATATACACGATAGAATATATATTTTATGGATGTATAACGAGACATATGTGATCGTAGTCCAGTGGTTACGACGTCGGGCCCCCGTGCTGCGTGAGGTTGAAGGTTCGCATCGCGGTCGGAGCAAATTAAAAAAAATTTAATTTATCACTTAGCTTAAAAATATACGATTTCGAATATACAAAATATAAAAATGAAATTAAAAACCATGAATATATTCTCTGCGCATAAACAAGATAAAAATTGATTTTTTCCTTCCATATGTGTGAAAATTATATGTAAGGTAAAGGGCCCATCTCTGAGACAGTCAGTGAGGCTGATCTGCCGATTTTTTTTTTTTTAAGGCACATGGATTTTAATATACTTATAATTTTAACGTCAATCGATGATCAAACATGTACGTACTGTGCTGGATTAAATTTTTATTATTGTGTGAAACACCAAGAGTTAATGTTTGGAGTGAAATAATTAAAGCAATGTGCATGTCTATCTATGAGACAGTATGTTTGAAGCATGTAGGTAGTGTTTTATGTGTGAAGTCCCCCCTTATGAGACACTTAAAAACCACGTTAATAGACATTTACCATCAGTATTATTCACAAAATAACTTAAACCCCCTTGCAGCAGTATTTAACTAATGAATAAAAACACAAAAAAACCGCGATTACACTTTATAATTTAATAAAAACTGTACAAACTATCATACAGGTGGATATGCATGACTCTATATCTATATACAATACTTTCAAGCAGTCCAACCTCCAGTTCTTTTTTCAGGTCCATGCGCATTCGTTTTCCTTTTAACAACGTTTTAAGGTTAGATTGCTACTGCATTGATTCGTCATTTTCATCAAATGTTTGTACATTTTCCAATATAAAATGGATTTTCATTCATTTAAAACTGATTAAACATGAATAATTTTATACCTGCATTGGTCAAACCAATCCATAATTTTTTAAAACTTAGTGTCTCTCAATAGGGACATAGTGTCCCCCGTAGGTAAGACACTGCATTTCTGTCTCATAGATACGGACATCTGTATAACGAATGTACCCTTCATGAGACAAGCTTATTTTAAATAATCATTTGTATTTATTAAGGCAATACTATTTTTATCACATTCTAGAAGCTTTGAACTTTTTGTACAACTACTTTTTTTATAGTAAAATATGCTATATTTAATGCAATCCTTAGAAAAATACGAAGCGTATCTACCCCGTCAAGTACACCACAACTCAGTGCTTTCTAGCTTGTCGCCGTTGTCCAAAACTTTCATTGTATTCTTTATATTAAATTTGATTTCATTACTTCTAATCATGATTATTGTTAGCGTATATAATATGCTTTTAAAAAACGATTTTTTTTTTTAGGTGATGTATATAACTATCTTTGAAAATTTGTTTTTATTAAATTGTCTCATAAGCACGGACACTGTCTCATAGGTGGGCCCTTTACCTTACTCTAGTAAAATTTACTACGTTAGAAAGCAAATTTTCATCAGAGCGCGATAGTAAAGTTTAATATAATCTGGTTTTACTATGTAGCATACTAAATATTATAATATGGCTAGTATGTCTCAGCTTTCCTATAAAATATAGTAATTTTTAATATACTTATAGTCAAATTTTCAATACCACATCTCTCAGTGTAGCTTTGAAAATCTATTTACCTTAAAAAGTTGCGACAGACACTCTGTAAAACCATAAAAAATTTGTTGCTTGTGCAAAAGCTAGGAAAATTAAACGATTGCTAAAAACACCATACTGTCGATAACGATTGTTATAAACATCGGATCAGAATTTTTCCTTTTAACTTCGTTTAAAGTCACCGATGTTTAAATTAAATCGCTTTTGGTTTTGTAAAATCAGAATCGTCTGATTTATTGAAATTTGTTTACGTTGCAAAAAAGTTTTCGTAAAAAAAGGGGCCAAAATTTAAAAAAAATTTATTCCCGTAATATTAAAGAAATCTTCATTCTATTTCTAAATATTAACTATGAAATTTTTTGTATATCCTTGGTTTTACGACTAGGACAGAACACTAAATTTTTAAATCAATTATTGCCTTGTGATGTCATTCTTATATTACAAAAAAAGTGCTGTGCATCTATTTACAATGAACAAAAGAGCAATAAAATTTAAATATTTAAAGAAGTGTTATCAATAAATATGGAAATCACAGCAACCCAAGTATGGAAATTTAAAATCACTTTTTTAACGCCTTTTTGCACTTTTACTTTGCCAAATTAAGTAGTGTGATAATTTCACTTTAGGAGATCGAATAAAAACTTGTTTACGAACTATTTTTTACTGTTTTGGCAATTCAACTGCTAGAAAAGAAGTGAGAAGCAAAAAATACGAAAAAACAGCAGTTGATTTTAAATATTTTTTGAATAACAATTAGAGCATTGAAAAAAACTATTCTTCTCAATATTGCGATAATTATCTGATACGCTTAGAAGAGCTCAGCCAGCATGAAATGTTTTCCGAATTTCATAATATTTTTTTAACGTGTTTTAAGTACTTTGATGTCTTGTGCTGTTGGGTAAGTTCAGTTTTACTACCAAAAATTTTCTTATTGGATGCTTTGCCTACCGAGTCGGTTACATTATTTGCCATTTTTCAACGCCTACCATTTTTTATTCAAAATAATGTATTACAGCGTACTGGATCCCGTTTGTTACAATAATATTTATATAATACGGTGATATCTTTAAAATCAAAAGCATGTGTAAAATTTCGGCAAGATTGGATAGCTGAAAATATTTAAAAGTCAAGTATCAAATATTTCCATGACGACCAGACCAACATACAGTAGATAGTTAAATAATAGCTTGTAAAAATGGTTTATAACTTCTTGTTCATAAATTAATAGTATTTAAAACATCATACTCTTGAAATCAAATAACAATAAAAAAAAAAAAAAAACCAAACACTTAGTGCAGTTTTTCTTTGTATAGATGTAAATTCTTTTTATTTTATCAGATACGCTCCGGCCACGTGGATAAGAAACTTGACTTCGAACTTTTTGGATCAGGTTCGAGCCCCAAAGCCAGAGTTCTGAAATTTTTTTTTTCTTTTTTTTCAAATCTGAAATGCATTGTTCTAGTATTTGAATTATTTTCGACATTATTTATACACAAGAATATATTCAAATTGTTGCTGAAATGAAGGATGCTTCAGCACGTGTTAAACTCGCTAAATCGACCACGTGACACGTTCGTGACACGTGTCTGTTTTTCGCGAAAGTGGATATTTTAACGTGTCAAACACGTAGCATACACGAGTTTGCTACCTTTTAGGACTTGAGAACGATCGTGTCCAAAAACACGTGCTTGCTATGTTGGACATGCTCGTCCCGCTAATTAGGTAAACGTTTAAGTCAAGCATTTTTTCAGTTTTTCAGTGCTGCCAAATTGTAACGAGCGGAACAGTTACACCTTTAAGACTAACTGTTGGACTCAAATGCGATCAATTAGTGATGAATAATTAAACACGCCAGCCAAAATATCTTTTTAATGTGTACTGAAATACTAAGCTTAAAAATAATAGAGCATTGGAGGGAGTCGATGTGTAAATGCAACTTTTTATCATAGATCTATTTTAGTAAGTCTGTCACAGTTGGCTAGATTTTTGTATTTTGGATTTAATGGTAACAGGTCCAAATCATCGAACAGGACCTTTTCTATGACATTCAGATTATTCCGAACAATGTTTTCTATATTGCGCTTTTCCAAAAAGATTTTGTTGACTCACGAAAACTGCAAGTATTTTTGATGAAATTTATAATTTTACGAACATAGTTAAAGTATACCCAGGCGGCACACATGTTTCACAAAGTATGATTTTTTAATTCTGAAGAGAACTCGTTTTTATGTTTGGAAAATGTGCCAAAAACTTTTTCGTATTAATAATAACTCAGTTTTTCAATAGATTTTTTAGAGGGACAAATTTACAAAATTTTTTACTTTTTCAAGCATGAGACTAAAACTATTAAAAGATGTAAATAAATTTACTAAAATTATAAATTAATGATTACAAGTATAGACAAATCAGTATATGGAACGTCCCATCATTACAATCCAGAGGATATCGCAGCTTAGTCGTAAATTTGTTGCTTTCAAACCCGGCGATCATAGTGTTAAACAACTCAGATAACAATTTTGGATGTAAAACATCTAATGGTGCGCTAAGAGAGTGGGGTCAACTGATGGCGTGGCGACATCCCACGAATTTATCTGGTTTTTGGCCTATTTAGTTTTTGGGACAATAGGCTACCAGGATCTAATTTCCTCAGACATCTGAGAATTCATTACATATTTCAGGGTGTCTGTTATTTACCGCGCTTGACTTTTTGATAATTTCCCCCCTGAAATATCTTCATTGTATCCAACATTGATAGTCCACACCCTAAAAACCAGAAAATTTAAGAGTTCTGAGGTGCCCCTAGACGCAACTTGATTTACCATTTAAATAACATAAGATTTGGTTTACAATTTTTTTCAGCTAAAATGGTGGGAGTTTAAAATTTTTTATTTTGTCTCCAAAGCCTTCAAAAGGAAAAAATCCAAAAAATCTAATTTTTTCACCTTGCACCTCCTGAGCTCAAAAAGATTGTGAACTACCTAACTAGCATAACTCGTGTGTGCAACGTAGCAACCACGTGTTTTTGGGCACGAGTACAGAAGTGTAAAATGGTGGCAAACTCGTGTATGCCACGTGTTTGACACGTTAAAATATCCGCCTTCGTGTAAACAGACATGTGTCAGGAAACAGTCACATGGTTGCTTTAACGTGTTAAACACGTGTCGAAGCATCCTTCATTTCAGCAACAATTTTAATATATTCTTGTGTATAAATAATGTCAAAAATTAATAATATACATGAACAATTTAGTTTAAATAAAAAAAAATAAAAAAAAAGAATGCCAGACCTCCGGCTTCAGGGCTCAAACCTGATCTGACAAGTTCGTAGTTGAGTATCTTATTTATTTCGACAGAGCGGATCTGATGAAAGGAAAATAAATTACGTCTATATAAGGTACACCTGCACTAAGTATTCAGTTCTATTTTTTGATTGTTGCTTGATTCCAAGTAAATAATTTTTTAAATACTATTGATTTAATAACAAGCAGTTGTTAACGATTTTTATAAGCTTTTGTTCAACTTTCTACTCGATGTTGGTCTGTTCGTCATGGAAATATTTGACACTTGACTTTTAAATACTTTAAGCTACCCGATTTACCCGAAATTTGACACACAATTTTAGTATTAAAGATATCACTGTATTGCATAAATATTATTATAACTAACGGGATCCAGTACGCTGTGATACATTATTTTTAATCAAAAATGGTAGTCAGCGCAAAATGGCAAATCATGTAACTGGCTCGGTAGGCAAAGCATTCAATAAGAAAATTCGTGCCAATAGCGCTGAACTTACCTTACAGCACAAAATATCAGAATATTTCAAAAAAGTTCTAAAAACCGTTATGAAATTAGGAAAACGTTTTAAACGTTTCAGAAGATTTATGTTTGCTGGGCTGTACTAAACATTTCAGATAATAACAGCAATATTGAGAAAAAGTAGTTTTCTTTAACCTAAGTGTGTGTCAATATTGTTACTAAAAGAACACCACTATTTAATTAGTAGTTTACAATAGAAAATTTAAAAATCATTTTTTGTTCTGGATAAAAGTTTTTTATACTTTTTCGTTTATAATCATAGAAGATTATTTGTAAAAACATAAAAAATCTCGTATTTTGAGAGCTAAAATTGTGAATATTAAAAAAACTTTTGCCATGGGTAAAGCAGGTAAAATTATGTCAACAAAAAATTAATTTAGATAAATATCCATAGGTTTAAACATCTATTCGATGTGAAAAGTAACGACAGACACTCTATCTGCTCCCAGAATTACCGCAGTGCCCTCCGTTAGTGTTCAAAGCTGGCGCTCTAAGGGTACGCAAGGGTATCTTTCTACACAAACATGAGGGGAAAACGAGCTTTTATAAAATAAAATTATTGTGTTTATAAAAACGATCTAACCATAACTAAATTAGAAGATTCTTAACGTTATCATACCCTTTTGAGCAGTGGGTATGCATGGAATATCATATAAAAACTATGTATTACTTTCTAATTCAGAAGTTATAACAGAGTAGCAACCTTTAAACACACTACCACGATTGTGCGTTTGCTACATGAACACTGTTACATATCTGTGTGAGACGTGCAGAGCAGACAAGAGTACTGTTTCATCATTTAGATTCTCTTTAAATTATTGATTACTGACAAAGACTTAACATTACACCAACTTGTATGTTAAGCTGGTTTCCCTTATATATTATGATGGGGAATGAATTTCTTCTCAATATAATTCTGAATTATCAAGAGATCTGATAAAATCAAGACTATTCTCCTAGTTTGGTATACAGAAGTACCGTCAGATCGCATTTATTGGCCACCATAGACGCTATCGTAGAATCTGTCATCCCCTCCAATTTCATTCTCACTGCGAATAGAACTATAAAAAACTCTTTGCTCGTGCAAAAGCTAAGAGAAACAAATGATTACTAAAAATATTAATCTGTCAATAACGATTGTTATAAACATCTTATTAGAATGTTTTCTTTAAACTCCGTATATGATTACAGATGTTTAAATTAAATTGGTTTCGTTATTGTAAAATCAAAATCGACGGATTTATTAGAATATGTTTACGTTGTGAACAAGTTTCTGTAAAAAAAAGGGGACAGAATTGAAATAACCATGTATAACCATAATATCGAAGTCTTTATTTTATTTACAAAAATTGATAATAAAATTTTTTTTCATCTTTGTTTTTACGACTAGGACAGACCAGTAAATTTTTTAATCAACTTTTGTCTTAAAATGTCATTTTTATATTACAAAAGAAGTCTTGTTCATCTATTGACAGTCAACAAAAAACCTATTTAATCTTAATATTTAAAGTAGTTTTATTAGAACTGTTTTGGCAATACATCTGCCCGGAAAAAAGTTATAAGCAAAAAGCACAAAAAAAAAAAGTTGTTATTGAACATTTAATTCAGTGCCAATTAGAGCATTGAAAAAAACTATTCTATTCAAAATTGCGATAATTATCTGAAACGCTTAAAACAGCCTAGCCGGCATCAAATGTTTTCCAAATTTCATAATGTTTTTTTAAACGTTTTTAAATACTTTGATGTATTGTGCTGTTGGTTAAGTGCAGCGATATTAGCAAGAATTTTCCTATTGAATGCTTTGCCTACCAAGTCAGTAATGTTATATGCTGTTTTGCAGCGCCCAGCATTTTGGATTCAAAAAAATGCATTAAAGCGTACTGGATCTTGTTAGTTATAATAATATTTATACAACACTGTGATATCTTTAAAACCAAAAGTGCGTTTCAAATTTAGGCAAGATTGGATAGCTGAAAATATTTAAAAGTCAATTGTCAAATATTTCCATGACGAACTGACCAACATACAGTAGAAAGTTAAACAATAGCTTATAAAAATGGTTTACAACTGCTTGTTACTAAATTATTAGTATTTCAAAAATCATACACTTGGAATTAAATAGCAATCAAAGAAAAGAATCAAACACTTAGTGCAGTTGTACCTTATATAGACGTAAATTGTTTTCTTTTCATTAGATCCACTCTGGCAAAATAAATAAGATACTCAACTATGAACTTTTGGGATCATGTTTGAGTCCTTAAGCCGGAAATCTGACATTATTTTTTGCTCTTTTTTTTAATTTGAGTTAAATTGTTCATGTATTTTAATAGTTTTTGACAATATTTATATACAAGAATATATAAAAATTGTTACTGAAATAAAGGATGCTCCGACACGTGTTCAACACATTGAAGTAACTACGTGGCACGTTCTTGACACGTGACTGTTCACACGAGGGCAGATATTTTATCGTGGCAAACACGTAGCATACACGAGTTTACCACCATTTTACACTCGTTAACTCGTGTCCAAAAACACGCACTTATTACGTTGCACATGGGAGTTATGCTAATTGGGTAAGTTCAAGTGATACGTAACAAAGTCTGATGGATGAAAAATCCAGAAAAAATATTCAAAGTGTTAAAAAAAAATTCCACAGAGGTGAAAAATAAAAATACCATGTTATTAAAGTAGGACATCAAATTGCGTTTAGGAGCACGTGTTAACTCCAAAATATTAGGGTTTTCAAGGTGTTGATTATCATTCAAGAATGCAAAGAAAATATCTCAGGGAGTACATGTTAAAAAGTCAAAATCGGTAAATAAAGGACACACCCTAATATACGTAAAAAGTGTATATTTATAGTAAATTTCGATGGTCCCATTACTCAAAATACATAAAAACATTGTCAAAAATTGGTTTTCACTGAATTTAGTATACGGGGATTTTTAAGGTCGTTGATTACGAATCTGAGGTAGGATTTTCCCAACTCAAGATAGCGAAATCAAGATAGGGGACAAAATTTGCAAACATTTACTGATTCCCACTAAGTTTGGTATAGAGGTGTTTTTGGGATCGCTTATTTCGAATGAGAGGGCAGGTTTTCCAAACTCAAGATGGCGAACAAATTTTTGAAAATATACCGAATTCCACTAAATTTTGTAAAAGGAGGTCTCGGGGGTCGTTAATCGTGAATCAGAGCTTAGATATGTAAAATTAAAGAATGTGGATCAAATCAGAGACAAACTCAATAGTCCGAATCAAAATATTGGGTAATTATGTATGTAGTACCTTAAAGAAATCGACTGGTTTTTTGTTGATAAAAAAAAAGTGTGATGCACATATATATTGTCTTTCTGTCTTCCATTACTTTATATTACTTAAAAATTAGTTTTTATTCTTTAAGATATTAACAAACCTATAAAAATATTGCTTTTGGGATGGTATATATTCTATAAGTCAAAAAGTTACCTCAAACTAAACCACTTTCCTTATTAAGCAGATTTTAGTCACATGACCAGCTTCAGTGGCAGTATAAAAATACAATTTTAGTTTGTTCGCTAATTTTTCAAGTAACTTAGCCGATATATGAAATAAGAGCAAATAAAGAAAGCTTATAAATTTAAATATCACCTGACGAACAGAATAATTTAAGTTGTTTATTTAGTTAATAAGTGCTGTTCTACCCCGCTGTTAGAAATATAGAAGTTTTATTAAGTTTTTTGGATGATACAATTTTTAAAAATGTTCAAGCCGTCTTATTTGTTTCTATGATGGTAATCGTCGATAATACAATATTTAAGTGGCTATTTGCTAGATATAATAGTATTGACACAAAAATTTATATATGCAGATATATATGGGTCATTTCACAAAAACCCGAATTCTTCATGAAGCCTATGGTTAAAATCAACGCATTACATTATTTCGAGCCAAAACTTTTTTTAAATGG
>JAPYYV010012875.1:0-10102 GCA_030522625.1 Copidosoma aretas
TTTTTTTTTTTTTTTTTTTTTTTTATCCCTCGCCTCGTTTCGTCGAACCGGTCATTTTCAATCAAGGCCTTTGATTTTCCAAGCAGGTCTGCAACTTTTATTTACAGTTTTTTTTTCTTTTCTTTATCCACGCGTACATCAATTACTCGGTATCGCAAAGAACGTGCTCTATTTTTGCTCGGGCATTGTATACGGATAAATAATCGCTCCTTTGTCTTGGAGAAGAAAAAAAAAGAAAAAAAAAAACGCCAAGTAATTAGCAGAGGGTGATAAAAAGGGTCCCACTTACGTTAGCCAGAGTACAGATCCAGAGCGTACCACGCAGTCGCGGATAACTTCACCCTGACTGCACGAATGAGAACAATAACTGCGCCCTATCTACAACGACGAGAGGAAAAAAAAAGAAAAGTTGCAACGGCATGATAATAATAATACTCTATGCATCAGAGTTCGGCTCCATCGACGCCCCCTTCCGTGACGAAACGGCACGAGGAAAAATACCTCGTCGGTCCCGTGAAAAAGGCACAGTAACGATCGGCACTCGCGCGAGAGTAGGAAAAACTGGGGGAAAAAAAAAAAACAGAAAAAGTTCGGCACTTGGCGCGTTCGCTTTCGAGGGCTATAACGTGCAGTTGCAACGAAGCGCGGCGCACGATAAGCGCGCGCGTCCGGAGGTCCACTCGGCAGCCCGTGTCCGTCTGATGTTCGCGCGAGCACACGGAGGAGGCAGAAGTTTAGCGTGCGGTAAAAGAGGCGGCTGCATTGATGCGCCGGAGGCGCGGAAAATCTGTAGAGAGAGGGAAGTGCGAGGCGGTCTCGGGGGTGCAGATATGTCGTCGGCGCGTCTCACGTTTTACCGTGCAGCGCATCATGCGATACATGAACCGATGTTTGTCGCGGGACCAAATATTTTTCGAAATAGTCGTCTGTTGTATGATCACAACGCGAAGGGAATAAGCATTGGCCTGTTTCGAGTGTTGCGTTGTCGATAACGCTGCAGCAGGTATATACAAAAGATCGTGCATGAAAATCGGTTGCACCGCGGGAATACAAAATATGTTTTCCAAATCGTTGCGTAAAACACAATTGATCGACTCACGCTCGAGAGAGTTGAATGAATTCTTCGTCTTGAGACGATTCGTGGGCATAAATACATTGGAATATTGCGTTACGAGTGTAACTATGAAAAAAACCGTCATGTATTAATTAATCTTGTATAGTTAAATCACGGTACAAAGTTTCCGTTTCGCGTGAAGGACTATTTTTATCAATTAATGCAGAACTCGCGAGTGCCATTGTTTTACTGTTTCGCGCATCTTTCTAGAAACCAGTGCAGTGTGGAACCGGTAAGAAAACCCCTTGATCTTTCAGGAAGATTCAGCACCCTCCCACACGACGCGGTGGTGGGCTGAAAAAGGGGTGAAAACCCAATTGAAGGCTTCGATTTGCAAAAACCGTTTCGACGCCCGTGTAGCAGCAAACGGGTTCGCGAGAACTGGAAAAAGAAAATTTTGCACGAAAGAGCAGTCGTGCGAGGGGCACGTCGTCGTCTACTCCGAGTTTCGCGGTTTCCCAGCGAAAAAGCCGAGGCTGCACGTGCGTACAAACGAACGGAGCACCAAACTGGTGAGCACTGGTTCAGCCGTTTACTGCGCACCGCGCGGCTCCACTGATGCAGCAGTTGCAGCGACGACGCGGTGCGAGTGAAATTTTTCAATAATGATCAAGCGCAGGAGAAGAAAAATCTTTCGGGGAGTGATTCGCTCTCGCGTCTTGTGCGTGAAACGTTTGATATGAATGACGGTGCTTGTCCGTTATAACGCTGATGTCCAACTGATGTGTTCTTTCATCCGTAGGTTTGAGAAAAAGTGAGTATACATGCAGTATACTGGAGCCCTATGTATGGGATATAATTTTTTTCCACTGCTAAATACAATACTCTCGTGCTCATCAATTGTTTATTAAATATTTTTCTTATCGGACAAACGACTGTGTTTTTAAATAGGTGACACATATACTGCACAAGTGTATACGTACCACGTATTGATCGACGGCTCGCTCATTTGGTAAACAAAAACATTTTTTTTATCTGTCCGTATATATATGCATAGCAACTGTGGTTTCTGCTATTATTATATATCTTCGACTGCAAGTTCCAGGCCTCGCTACAATGCGAGTCCCTCCCTCTTTCTTCTCGGTTTTCCTCGCCTAAATAATCATTTCGCAATTATAATACATGCGGTGCGCCATCATCATCGGTTTCGACGTCGCGTCGTACCGATAGCGCGCTTCGCAGAATAACATACCGACGATAGCCAATACATTATATACTTACGTGTGCACTCATAATTGTGCGTCGTTATAAGCGAGTACCAACTTTACATGCTGCATCACGGCCCGCGCGTGCTTCTGAATTCTATTTCCCTCTATTCTATCTATTGATCTATACCGGCCGGTCGAACACTCGCCGATACTCATATACTTATGCTTCCGTGCGCTTCTCTTTCACCTATATTTGGGTGTTTTTTTTTTCTTTCTCCGCCCCCGCAGATCTTAAAACCGATTTTTTTGAGCGAAGAAGAAAAGACGGGACCACCTGGGTAGCTTTCGTGCCTTCTTGCGTGAGAAACATTTTGTTTGTCAACCTTCCGGTAAATCTCACCTTTACCGGTTTACTGTATCAAGAGCCGCTCCTCCCCGAAGAAGCTGAAAAATAATTTTTTCACACGTTTGCTTTGACATCGATGACACGATTCGAAAGTACACACAGGCTGACGACAGATAAAAGTGCGATCGACGAGACACGTTGCATGCATCGCAAGTTTGGAGAGTGATACGCTCTTGACGGCGATCTTCCGATTAAACGCGCTCGATCGATAAATAATTATTTAACAAGCGCGAGCGGGGGACGATGTGGAAAATATCTGGAGTTTTGTATTTGATAAAAATCGAGGCGCTCGATTACTCAATCCGCGCGGGGTAATCGAGTGTGCATGAAATAATCGAATCACGCGGAAAAGAAGAAAAATGTTTCTATTGCGACTAGACTTTCATAAGAAGATCGCGCTAATCACGCCCAATTGACGATAACTATACGTATGATACGCAGCGCATCGAGATACGTGAGATTTTGAATAAATAACGTGTTCGCAGTGGTGTGAATTAGAAGGTGTATGCGTGTGAATTAGAATATGTGCTTGCGTCAGAAAAATTGCACTAATCGACGCAGTATATTATGTACTGGCACAATGTATGTAAGTACTTATCGTCGCGCAAAATATTAGACCGGGGAATGCCACGACTTGCATTTCCACGATACGAGATATATTTTATCGATCAATATTTGTAGTCGCGGTGAAAGTATCGCTAACTGAATCATACAAACAAAATATTTCCGTATTTGTTTTAGGCGTGTGCGATACTTACCTGCTTCGAGATTAGACGAGACCAGAGATTCATCGTAAAAATCGCTCGGTCTCGCGCGTGCCTTGATGCTCACCGGATTTTCAAACCTACCGTCAAAAGACAAGCAGTCAACTATTCTGAACTCAAAAGCTTTTTCTAATGCGCAGTTTTAAGTTGATTAATGACAATAAAATTTTTTACCAAACGTCCGCAGCATCGGGTAATATTTACGTAAACGGCTAAAACGCGGTTTTGAGGTTGAACCAATAATCGACGATCGATCAACTGGAGACATTTCGATGCGGAGATTGTAATTGCAATCTCGGCTTTACTCGTAAGCATGCAGTTTTGCTTTTGCCTTTTTCTTTTTCCACGTTTGATCAATCGTCGCTGCTTTTATTACACTTATCGCGACGATCTCAGTGCTAATTGTATCTTATATCATTATTCCTAACAATAGACGCGCTTTACCGGCGTTCAAGATCATGTAAAGAGAAATTTCCTCCTGTTTGTTCGTCATACTTGTCATTCCTGTGGCAGACTGTGGACATATTCCGGGGAAAAACTTTGAACGACCGAGTTTGTACAAAAATACTTGATGATTGCTGTATAAAGTATCATACACAACACAACGAATCCGAAAGACGGACCGAAAAAAAAAAAAGAAAAAAACCAGCGTACGCGAAAAACACCGAGCCGCAGTTCAATCGCAAGAAGGGCACCGCGGCAATCAAATTGGAGCGATTCGAGCGAGTACCTAATTCGCGCAATTAGCCGGCGGCGACGACAGGAGCTGCAGGCGCACCATCCCGGCGCGCGTTACAACGTAATTGCCACGTTGCGTCAACGGCTCCGAGAGCGCCGCCGTCCGCGCGACACGGCCATTGTTATCGTTTCGCCTTTTTTTCTTTTCCGGCCATCGAGCCCTGCAAGAGCAGGTCGATCGATACGTGCGCTCGAAGCGGCAGGATGCGTGCATCAGGGATCATGATCGAGTAAACAGCAGTACTTAGCCTTCGAGTGCTTTGTTTTTCGCAGTGCGGCTGTGTATATTTATCGTCGCCGTAACAGTGGAGCGAAAAATCGTGCCCGCGTCTTATAGATATACAGATTTACAGATACAGAATCGTCCGCCGGGGCCAAGGCTCGTTACAATCACTGCGCGACGGTGCTCCGGAAATTCTCCGAGTCGAGGATCTCGAACCTGTCCTCCCTGTAGTGGACGAGATCCCGCAGGAATCTCTCGCTGCTGGCGTTGTGCATCTTGACGAGGACCGGCGGCAGCCGCTCGAGCCTCGCGCTCCCCGCCAGCTCGTCGTAATAATCGCCCTGCAGCGGGCCCATCATGTGGAACCGGCGCTTCGGCCAGCCCCGCGTGCCCAGCCGGTCCCTGCGCTCGCGCTCGTGGTCGGCCAGCATGGCGCTGGGCTCGGGCAGCTGCTCGGCCTTGGTCCAGAATTTCAGGACGAAGCGCGCCTGCGACGGGTCGGGACGAAAAAAGAAACGTTTCGAAAAAGCGTCGCGCGGGTGCTTGTCGGGAGCATTGTAACTCGTGGTACCCTACTTACGTACATACTTACCTGCAAGTCGAACATGCTGAACGCGCAGACGTAGTAGGGCAGGCCGATGAGGGCGAGGCTCGGGTGCTCGATGCAAAGGACCTGCTTCCAGAGGGGCCCGACCATGTTGTCGTCGACCCGGACCCCGGCGGCGCTCGAGAGGAAGGGAAAGCTGTACCTGTAGCCGGTGCAGTAGAACATCGCGTCGACCGCGGCCTCCGTGCCGTCGGCGAACTTGACCGTGTCGGCCGTCGTTTCGAGGATGTCCGGTTTCTGTGCGAGGCGCGGGCCAAGTATTCAAATATTTACGTGTACAAGGATAAATTAGATGGAGAGGGGGGTTCATTATAGTTAGGATACGTGTGTCTCTTACTTGTGATACATTGGCAGGAAACTGTGTCAAGATCTCTTCCTTCGAGTGATGACTGAGAATCACGCTCGCGGCCTTCCCCGAGATCTCCAAGGCCAAGTCCATGCCTGTAAAGTCACGGGTACTTGTATACATATACTATACATACAAGTACAACGCGTATTTTACAATATTCGGTCTTTCGAAATGTACTTCTCTAATTGTTTCGAGACTGTAAAAGGATCGGGGGAAAGAGGAAAAACAAAAAAAAAAAACACCACACAATTACATACCGGACGGCCCGGCACCGACGACGACGACCCTCTTGCCGGCAAACTGCTCGGGTCTCCTGTAATCGTGGCTGTGCATCGTCTCGCCCCGGAACCTGTCGGCCGCACCTCGGATCGCGGGCACCGAGGGCTCGAAATAGTGCCCGTTGCAGACCATCACCGCGTCGAAGCCGAGCTCTAGAGTCTCGTTGCCCACGAGGTCCCGGACGCGCACCTTCCACTCGCCCCGATGGCCCAACGGCTCGACCAGCTCGACGTTGTGGTGAAACTGTATTTTGGGGCGTTCGAAGTTTTTCATCCTCGATCGATTCACGACCGTTGTTTGGTCAGTATAAATATATGGTTCAATGCCGCCGACTTCTGGGTATCGCTATTGATATCGGATCGAGTGCGAGCTGAGAGAAAACGGGCAACAACAACAACAACAACAACAAACGAGCGGTTGGAAGAGGATTAATCGGGACGCGGGTGATGGATTCTGATGATGATGGCCGGATACACGCGCTTCTTCTGCAGGGGACTCGCGGGGAGGCCGTGCATGGTTCTAAGAAACTCTTTTCTTTTTTTTTTGGCACATTGCACTCATAGTTTAGTTTTTGCTCGTTGAGAAATCGAGAGGAAAAGCATTGGGATACACAATTAGAGCGAATAATGATAATAATATCGCATTCACGTTGCAGATATTGTTTTTCTCGATCGTTCGTTCGAACATTTTTTTTTCCGTCCGTGGTCATCATATATACAGGTACGCGCGTCTTCCTCGTTGCTTTTTTTTTGTTCCCCCCCCCCCCGACGCGCGCAGTACAACGTTAATGAACGATCTCGATCTCATTGGTTTCATAATAATCCATCGGCTCATCATGCACGTATTAATTATCGCCGGATAATTGCAGCTGGTGTGTAATAGAGGCCCGTCCACGCGCGCAACGGAGCGGAAACGTTGCACTCCCAAGTCCAATGCGAGGGTTTCGATGATGTTTCTCGCGCGCGCGCGGAGGCGTGCACCTTTACGTAATTGGCAATATATGTATAGGTAGTACGGACAGCTCTTGTAAAACGAAATTAAATCATCATATAATCAACTCAACTTTGGATACGAGAGATATATTATGGGGGAGGAGCGACGACTTACGCGAATGTGTTCCCGAAGCTCAAAGTGCTCGGCAAAGCTCTCGAGGAACGCCAGGATCTCCGTGCGCGTGAGGTAGCTGCGCTTCTCGCTGTTCTCGGGGATCGGATAGCCCGGGTAGCCCATCACCTCCTTCGGCAGGTTCGTCCTGTGCGTTTTTTTGTTTTTTTTTTAGCTCCGAGAGATCGGTGGAAAAATCGACGCGCGAATTTTTCAAAACGGGCCCGAAAATCGGTAATCGTATCGTTATCAAACGCAACATTTACAAGCGTATTTTGAATTAAGATAAAAACAACGCAACAATCCACTCACCTCAGGCTGTCGTACATGCTGGAGTGCACCGGCAGGCCGAAGGCATCCCTGCCGGTCTCGGGCACGTAGACCCAGGTGCCGCCGATGTGGCCGGTCTTTTCGTAAACGACCGCCTCGATCGGGCACGCCTCGGTGCTGGCCTCGAGCGCGCGCCTCAGGGCGGCCAGGCCCGCCGCCCCGGCCCCGATTATCGCGATCTTCATACCTGCTGCTGCTGCTGTTTTCCCTTTTTATATTGTTTCACCCTCGGTGCTCGCGGTAAAGTAATAAAAAGAGGGCCTTTCGGTCGATCGAATACAAGCTCGTTGGGTAGCCGTCCGCCGGATCTGACGGTATACAATTTTGTGGGCACTTGCTTGATAATGTATACTCAACTTACTTGGAGATGGAGGAACAATGAAAGCGCGGCGAACATTGTGAGCTGTGCGGATGAGAGGAATATGTATATAATAGGAGATTGATTTCGGGCCGACGGCCGAGGGAGCGACGACGATAAGAAAGAGAGTGAGAGAGAGAGGCGCAATCGACGAGATGTACGTATTTTATGGAGAAAATCCGCAGTTTGATTGGTACAAGTTAAATATATACTGGAGTGCATGAAGAGTCGCCGTTGGCGGAGGACCGCGTGACATTTGTATCGAGGTCAATGTGCCCCTCTCTAGGTATATATTTATCATACCCATTGTGCGTGGGCTTTGAACTTTAAAATTACGTCTTTCGGGGAGCAGAGCTATGATTACGTGAGGTACTCCGCACTTGTATGTATGTATATATGTACAGTTTCTTGCTCGGAAAAAGAGGAGGGTCTGACTTTTGGAGTCTTACACTTTGAATGGTGGCGATTGGAATGCAAAAGAAAATAATACTAATTGAATAACAATATAATTGCTTCCATTGCGAATTAAATTTTTAGTCTCACAGTCATATGTTGATCATGTAGAAGTGGATAAATAATTTTTCTGCTCTTGTTCAACAGTGATTACTCCACTAATGGTTGAATATTTTTAAAATTAGAAAAATCATATGATTGTAAATGAATAATAATTTTATCGAATTAATCACAAGCTGATTTACGTATGTATACTATAAATTGTATTGGTAGGATGTGAATAAAATATTTTTTATTGTGAAAAATTTTAATTTGTCTCCCAAATGTTAAGCTGTACAAGTAATTACAATGATTTTTTTTTAATGATGATAACAAATGAAGCCTTAATAGTATGCTCACTCTTTACCATTGATGCCTGCAAGAGAAGAGATGCACTTTTAATAGTCTTATCACTTTTGATTAATACATGTCGAGCGGTGTTACTTTGAGCTGTTTCTCAATAAAACTAAGGCGATCAACAAACTCGCATGCTATTTTATACCATGTTTTTTCCTTCTTCACTGGACAAGGTTTCAGGCCTTTGCACTTGCGGTTGTTCAAGCGCCAATGGTTGACCCTCAGTCTTCCTTTCTAGATAGGAATTCTTTTTTTTCACTTCCTTTATATTTACAATGTTTGCGATAACTCCGCTTTATACTTAAGTTTACTAATTATTTTGGAAATTAAAAATATACTTTACAAACGTAATGGACAAGTTTACAAACTTAAACACACAATAACACAGATTGATGTCGAAAAATCATTTTGATTTAATTTCGAGCTCCCACTTTTTCCTATACAACTGATACAACTGCATCGCTGCTCGAGCATCTTCAACTGAATTATGTTCACCAGATTGTATTTCTACTCCAAGTAATTCCGATGCTAGCTTTTTTAGACTTGGAGTGTTGCCCTTGGTAACTTTTTTGAAAAATTTATATCTTGATGTGTCACGCTGACTCTTTTTTGGGTGTGATAAAAACAAAACTGACAAATCATTATGCAAAGCATGACCAACCAGTATCCTACCCTTAAGAATATCTGAAACTTCTTTTTGAACGACCTTAAAATCTTCTCCCTTGGCCAAGTGATGAGGTCTAATACCACTGACCGCAGTTCTGAAATCTGTAACATCTTCGGTAGGCTTAACATATTTGTCATAAACAGAAAATCCGTTCTTGTTAACGATAGAAACACGAGCAATCATACTATCTACACCACCATTACCGATTCCAACCATTTCACAATCAATAGCTATGGCTTTGGTTAGTCCTGTGTAAGCAGCCGTTTTTTTCTTATTCTCTTCTATGGCATTTGTGGGTTCTTGCTGTTTGGATCCACAAAACATCAAAATAAGATAATGGAAAAGTAAACAAAAGTATTTTATTAGATATTCGATTACCTTTCGAACCTCACAAGCTTGTGGTACACAGTCAGTTTCTGGATTAAATGGTCTAAAGGTGCGCTTTACTCTTTTGACTTGTACTACAGGATGATCTGAATCTTTACGAGTTGCTCCAGATATAACACTTTTAAATCTGTCCCAGTTAGATCCGGGTTTCCTAAGTCCAAAATCGCCAGTTGTTTTGTCAGGGGTTTCCTTTTTCGCGTCCATAGCTAATTTACTCGGTTTCGCGGATAGCTGATTTTTAACCTTACTATTTTTATTTTCGGATATCATTTCTCTAAAGTCAACCGATGAACGTTCGAGATTAATACATTTAACTGATAAATAAGTATAGGATACTTTTTATACTATCGCATACTTTGTCACGTTTAGCAAATTGTTTGCAATGAGAAAACGTGTCAATGCAAGATCGAACAAATAACACCATATGCAACTTAATTGCACATCAAATTATAAATTTTCTTCTTATGGCTCTCACAACTCACAATTCTGTACAATTACTTTTTAAAATGCTTTATTGCATCGTTTGTTTTTATTTGAGGTCAATAACGCGTGTATTTACAACTAATACTTAACGTTTGAACGTTTCACTTGAGTTGAATCTATAGTCAATGATATTCACCATAACCTCAAACTTTTCAACGGTTTCTTCTCTGACAGTTCTCACACCAACACTCCCCACCAGACCCGCTCATTTTTTTTTTTTTTTTTATCTAAGTAGAACAGCGCGAAATTTTAAAAATATACTGAAGCATGTAAATAAAAATTTTCAAGAAATCAGT